>BCLG01001029.1:12329-28921 GCA_001602295.1 Zoysia matrella | reverse complement strand
CCCCCCCCCCCCCCCCCCCCCCCCCCCCCCCCCCCCCGGAGTGAGATCATGTTTATTTTCATTCTTCTTGCAGCCTTCGTTTGACATATTCATCCTCTACATAACGTACAGTTATCTTACTCCAACTATTTGTCCTAAATAGAGAGTAGTACAGGCTAGACCTTACTCCATTATGGTGAAGAGAGAATACGTAGTGTACATACAACTAGGTAGCTATGCCCAACTTCTTTCCTTGTGAAAGTTGACCTGATTCTCATTTACAGTTTCACTTGTGGTAGGAGTACCTCATGCATGGAATAGTTGACCATTTTTCACCTCGTTTACTGAGCGGTAAATTCCCTCCCTCTAGTGTCATGCACCACACCTTCCTCCTCGGTGATGGAGAGAGAGACGATATATAGATAGAGATGAGAGATGTGGCACTGTAGCTGTGTAGCTTTTCCAACACGAGGGGCGCAGCTTTTCAATAAAAACTCGCGCGAGATCAGCAGCTCAGCACAAAGCATGCAATGTACGCCATTAAAAGCCACACCGGGGAGGAGGAAGCAGCGATCGAATTCAGCAGGAAGCTGCATGGCCGCGCGGGGATCCGTCGCCTACACCATACGCGCACGACGCCGCAGCAGCGCGGCAGGAGCATTGATACGCGTACTGCCCAAAAAGAGGTGGCAAAGTACAACCCACATCATTTCGCAATAATAATCTTACCCTTGGACGGAGCTGCTGCTGCTGCTTGCTGCGTGCACAGTAGCTGATGGAACCATCAATGGCCCGCTAGTGCCCAGCCTTATTTATTGGCCCTCCCCTCCTTGTTTAGGAGAAACCAGTACTAATCCACCCTTTGACTTTAATGTCCTGCTAATTTGATTGCCTTCCTACTGCTGGATCGCTTGTTGCCATTTTGTATCTGTAGTGCTTGATCATGAATGCATTCTTGCAGATGTATCGGACCATCAAGACTACTGACCACAGGCCAGCATCTGCATCATGCTACGGTACGTAGTACTCTACGATGATCTGCTTGCTTGGTGGTATAGTAGGCAGTAGCAGCATCGTGAAGAAAAATCAATTGGTATAGTACTCGTAGTAGTATCTGAGTCGTAGTGTACAAGAATATTTTGCAGGACAAGCAGCTGCTAAAACGGTCATAGACATTTTCGACGACAACCAGTTTGATGTCAGCAACACCACCAGCAGGTCTGAGTCTTCCCCGCAGCAATCGAACCCTGATAATGCCAATGAGCACGGTTCCAGCATGTGTGCACTGTGGAGCAACTCTTCGATGAGGTGAGATAGAATGCCATGTATTATTGTACAGCTCGCATGTTATTGATATGGCTCACTATTTCTATCTGTTTATGATGTTACATGTTTCAAGCTGGCCTGATAGTGTAGTACTAGGAAGCTTGTACCATTCCCATAAGTATTAACAAAACATAAGGTTCATAATTGCTGTGCAAATATTTTCTTAATACTCCTATTACTAGTTAGGAGTAGATCGTGTATAAGTGGGTCTGAAACTACAGGTCAAAAGGCTGTCTCGTGATATTAAAGCCCCCCAAGGACACATGTTCTACTCACATTTCAACGCAAGCACATCTGCACTGCATGAGTGCACATATGAACGTGGAGTACTACGTATTGTAGTCAGCAGCAGTATAAAAGTGCTTTGAAAATGAAATCAGTTAATGCACAGTTACAGACATCTTTTTTTTTTATTCAAACATGTCATCTTCGTGATCTTTAGTTGAAACTAGTGGTCTTCCACCCCTTTTAGGCAAAACAATGGAGTACTCCCTTGTCTCATTTCATTGATTTACTATAACAAGCACCTCCAAGTGCTCACAAAAAGCACCAGATCTTGTACCTTTGTTCCATCTGCTCCCCATGATGGTGCAATCATCTCAATCTCGAATATATTAAGCTAGTCCTACTCCACTACTGAATAGATTAACATATTTATGCTACATGGAAACGATAAGGGGTACACATGTTTTTGATCAGTACTCCTCTGGTTCAAAAAGAAGGTCATTTTGGACAAAGTCATTTTAGACAAAGTTTAGAAATATAAAAATTATATGATTAGATTTGTCTTGAAAAGTTCTTTCATAAAAGTATAAATATGTTATTTTTAATAAATATTTTTTACAAGAAATAGAAATCAAAATAATATTTTGGAGACCGTGTCATTATTCAAAACAACTTTCTTTATAAACCGGAAGGAGTACAACGTACTTGTAGTATCTTGAGAACCAGTATCTTTTTGGTATACTACTCTACATAAATTGTGTACGGTAGAAAAGTACTCCTGAACCAGCACTAGAGAGTACCAGAGGTACTGCCTCAACTTGAACTTTCATAGCAGCTAGTACTATGTGCATGGCATGCACATATGCCGACATTGATCAGTGTGCCATATCACATGGTAGCAGGAGAGTAGCATAAGCTAGAACACAAGTATACGCAGCATAATTAACCTCCCATTAGCCCCTGATCTGAGATAAAGTTAGCTTGTCATTTACAGCACTTTGTTCCCTGCCTTTTTCCTCCTCCCTCGCAATGGCCTCCCACTGATGAAAAAGAAAAGAGATGTGAAGGCATTTGATTCTCTCGATCGATCAGTCCATGATAGATAATCTTTTTCGATGATTGAATTCCTTCCTTACTTTCGTTGCTTGTGCAGCAGGGGGGCCTGTTTCCAGTTGGACAAATCGTCTAAAGATGCGGCTCCCAGCGACATCAAATCCTTCGAGGTTCGTATGGAGTAGCCTTTCTTCCCGAATCAAGCATCATCATTGTCTCTCCAACACCTCACCAATATACTGATGGGCATGATGCCATGTGCTTGTATTACTTGGTGCAGTAGCGAGATCATTATTCGTCCCGTGCGTCTTTTGACGCCGTTCTGTTTGATCTAGCTACCATCGATGTATATATTGTCGCGGCAGTCATCAGTTAGTACTAACATGGCGTCATTTTCTTCACCCTTCTAATAATCCCCTTTTGCTTCCGTTTTTGCTCATCAACATTACAGCAGGACGTGCAATCACGAAGCCTTGACGATGCGTTCGACCTGCAGAACTCATCGTCACCGTTCCAAGCCACCGGGACGCTGATCAGCGGCAGAAAGAAACCGAACCTGGACTTCAGCCTAGGACCGATATAACCCATCGTGCCGTCGACACGTCGACCGGTCCGACGAGAAAAAAGGACGGGCTGGCTGGCTACCTATGGAGATCGAACCGCGTCGTCAAGTGGCTACCACTACTACTACTACTATATGATCTGACGGAGGTGGTGGCATGCACGATGGTGCCCAAAATTTCTCCCGTGCAAGCAGTATCTAGCTAGGAGTAGCTGCGGAAGGAATGGAAGGGGGGAGGTACGTAGCAAGGACCAAAGCTTTGCTTGCTTCGGGCAAAAGAGAGGTGAGGGTGGAAAGAATAAGATAAGACAACACCGTGGATCTAGGAACAAAGAGCGAAAGGAGGAGACATTGGTGCGTGCATGTGTGCCGCTTGCTCGCGTTGCGTGTGTGTGCTGCGAGTAGTAATAGGCTTTATCAAAGGCTGGCAAGGAAGAGCCTCCCTGCCTGCTGCTCAAAGGGCATGTGCATATGCATATGCTCCTTGCTTGATTGCTTCTATTCATGCACTAGTTAGAAGATGCATGAGGTAGCTATTCTAGGGGCCGGTTGGCCGGCCAAAATTACTTAGCAAAAGGCGGTGTGATCTTTTTGTTATATGCTTGTGCCCTGGAAAGTGTGTGGTAAAGAGAGCTACTAGGAAGCGCATATATTGTTGTGTATGGACCGTGCGTGGACTCGTGGAGTCCTCTTCCTAGAGGCTGCTGGGGAATCGATTCTTTCTTTCACTGGATCGACGACTGAGCATATCGATCATGCTGCGTATCACCGTCGTCAGCGAGACAAAGGGATATGGTGTTCAATTGAGAAATTCTGTACCAACCTCACAAACTTTGAGCGGCAAAAAACTTGTTAACGACAGGCGAACACGAGCACGCACGCAGAGGCAGATCGGAAGAGCACGAGGCGCGTCGATCCGGCCATACGGCCGGGAGCACCCATGTACCAACCACCCTACTACGGCCACCGTGCGTGCACGAACGGACGCGTCCGTGCAATTGTCTGCGTCAATCAGTAAAAAGAAGACGTGCGTGGACGTAGGAGGCATCGAAGACTCGAAGTCAAATCTTTTCAGGCGCGGCGCAGTGAGGAGGGAGGTGGAGGAGGTTGGGACGCCGACGGATGGACGTACGCGCCACCATGCACGAGGTGAGGTGACCTCTCTTGGAAGGAGAAAGCCTTGATCGATTCAACCACCGGCGTTGGCGTTTACCCTCCTCGCTATACCTAGCCCTGCCCTGCCCACTTTTGTTTCCTTCCTTCCCCCTCCGCTCCGGCAGATCGGTATCCGAGCCAGCCACGACCGCGTCATTACCTTTTCGAACATCTGCTTCAGCACCGCGTTTTGTAGTGCTCTTTGCTGGAACGAGACCAGAGCAGTCAGTCTCCTGGAGAGGTGACCCCCTCTTCTTTCGATCGATTGCATTCTCACGGATTAAACATGTTTATCTACTACTACTATGATGCAGGATGAATGCATGGAGGTCGGGGGACAAGCCAGGCATGGCCGGCCTGCAGCCAGTGCAGTGCAGATAACCAAAAAGCACAGGCAACGTAACGTACTCTCCCTTCAACATGGCGCAACAGGCCAGCAGCGGAGGGCAGAGCCGCATGCAGAGACCAGACTGAGATGGAGGAGGAGAAGAAGCTGGTAGGAGTACTCAGCTTGCGTGCTTGACCGGCACAAAGCAGCCATGCACGCACGAAAGGAACACGAGGAAACATCCAACGCCGCGTGATTTCCGCGCGATCCATGCACGCAGAGACACGCGCATGCGTACACAGATGCACTTGGCCGCAGCGCCCTAGTACGAGCCTCTGCTAGCTTCTGCGAGTCCGCCAGTGAACAGGCGCGGCGCGTACGTACGTCTCCGTGGGGAAGGGACGCGACCGCGCCACTTGCCACCGCTCGCCTCGCGTGCTTCGAATTCGCACTGACTTTGAAGAAAAAGTATTTTATCATTGTTTTCGCGCGCCCGGCCCTCTTCGATCGGCCTCGAACTGAGAACAGAGCTGGTGATCGTTCTGTCACAATTGTGGAGTAGCTGCAAGGAACGTGTTGCCAGGCAGAAACTGTCGTCTGGAACGTTGTTACTCCTAACAGATTTACAGCTAGCTTAATTTGGTTAATTAGCTTAGTCGCCACACCACACAGCCCAGCAGCTGCACGCGCAGCTTTCTCTGTTTGAAGAATCTGTGTGCCATGGGCGTGTAGTAGTAGTACTACTGGCTAGACTGCACGCAGCCAGAGAAAAGAAGGCTTTGAGGAGAGAGAGAGAGAGAAGCACAGGACCAAGGAGGGGAAATGAATGATGAGGCACTCCATTACGCCACGATTGGGGGCCGCCCCGAGAGGAGCAGCAAAAAACAGCAAGCGATCGATCGAGTATAGCGGCGCGCGGCTAAACAATCGCAGCACTAGAGGCCAGGCAGCAACAGTCGCGAGGACACGAGAGAGGAGAGAGATGTCTCATCGCGTGAAGCGAAAACGCTGTGGGATGGGAGCTCGGGGTGGCGCAGAGCAGTCAGCAGCAGGGCGTCGCTGTGGCCTCGATCGCGGCGATTGAAAGAAGCATGCAGCGTTGGCGGCCAATGGACGGAGATACGGATACGACCCCTCCGTCGTCGATCTGACCACACGTCGTCCTATGCATTTGCATGCCCGCGGCTTTACGCCTCGCCCGGTACTCGAGGCCCCAACCCGTTGCCACCTCCGGTTCTCGCTGCTGCTCTCCCACGTGTTGACTCATCAAAAGCTGTAACTACTGTAGATTTTCCCTCGACCCTCGGCTTCTTCCATGATGAGTCCTGAAGCCGGCTGGTAAAAGGTGCAGGTTAAATTCCACCGTCAATTTTGTTTTAGATACTGTACCCAAAAAATTTGAGGCTGAGCGAGTGGCAAATCATCATCCTCTTTGTTTGGAAACTGGTGACAGCCCACATCCGGTGTCCTACACAAGCAGTGCTCACACACGCGGAACGAACAAGGCATGGATGTGACCTGGGCTTCGCGTCTCGCCACCCATTTCTTTTCTTCTCTCGCCGTGACACGAGGAATTTGTATATTTGAGATTAAAAACGTTGTTTTTTTTAAATAAATTTGTTATTTGTGTGAATAACAAATATGATCGTCTGTGTTTATAATTTATGTGATCAATGACAAATTTTCAAAGGGCCGCCATGTGGTGCGCCAGATGAAGCCCATTTTCAAACCTGATGGCCACATAGGCCCAGTGAAGGCACACGTTTAGGTCCATTTGGGCGGATCGACCGACTGGCGCGGCGGCCCGCGTTCGGGAGGTGGCGGCGACGGAGCGAAGGCGCCTCTTCGTTCCATTTTCTGGTGGACAGTCACAGAAGTGCGCCGAGGGAGAGAAGGGGCGACGCCGCGCACAGATTGGCTTGTGGGATCGCGGAGATGGGCAAGGGCGGTGACCTCTGGGACGACTCGGCGCTGGTCAACGCCTTCGAGCACGCCGTCTCCACCTTCAAGGTACGCGTGCTCATAAGTCATAACTCCGGCATCCGCTACGGCTTCAGGGATCGCTGCCCCTCGCCGCAGCTAATAGGGTTTAGGGTTTTATATTTAGAGTAGAGCTCCAGCATCGCCTTCTGTTTTGCGGATATATCTATTGTTATCTCGAACGTTGATGAGCTCTTCATATTGTTATGGGATTGGGAGGAGAATGCTGGGCTTTTCTCCTGATTCTCCTCCTTTGTCCAATTGATTTGGCTGTTCGTCTCCGTCGAGGATTGCACTAACTTTTGTGGTGGTTGTCAGGCAATGCACGGAAAGAACACCCAATCAACCTCTTGCGAGAATGAAAAGACAGACCCTCCTGCTTCTGCAGAGCAAGAGGAATCCATCTCCGTGGAGGCGACACATGAGACCCTAAAGCAGCCCTCTGAAGAAAGCAAGACAATCGAGCGAGCTGCTCTTCACGAAACTGATTCAGGCGAAGATATTCATGTTTCGGAGGCTACGAACCTCTCCTCAGATCTTATTGATGCTGACAGAAATATTAGCTCAAGTCAGCAAGGGGATCACAATGAGTTGCTCAGACAATACTATGAGCTTGAGGAGCAGAGTCGGAATGTTCTTCAGCAGCTCCAGCAAACAAACTATTGGGATTCTCAAGCGCCATACTTTGCCTCTACGTACCAACAACCTCCTGTTCCTGCTTATAGTGATACAGCACAAGACCCTAACTCGTCCACTGCTCAATCCTCATGCTGCTATTGGAATTGTCCTGTGGTATCTCTCTCCTGCTATTCTGCTAGCCAGCCAAGTGGAAATTCTGCCTCCGTGTCACCTTACGGTGGTTGCAGTGTATCATTGACTTGTAGGTGCCCATTTTTGTTCTATGCTTTCTTCGTCTGTTCAATTTTCCTAATACTGTCCCGTTCCCTAGAGACTACATGATATAATCGTTTTTTTTTCAGATGATCACTGCCCTGGTGCAAGCACTAAATATCCTGCTGGTGCGAACTTCATGCAGCCCCTGACAAAGTTATCAACCAATAATGATCAAGTTACTAAGGCTGCAATGATGACCGCCGAAGGTGCCTTCAACTTCATGAGAAGTGCAATATCTGGAGATGCCGACTCTCAAAGTAAACAATTTCCTCTTTGAAGTGTAGTACTTCATCCAGCGCCTCCTTTCTGGGCATCTTAAACATGCATAGACGCTTGCAATAGCTGGTAGTGTGCTGTTCAGCTTCTCCCAATCATACTTTGTAGTCGGCAAACTTTGTTTACAGTTTTGAGCTCGAGACGATTATACCATATATGAGCAATGCTATAGATTTCTCATCTGACTATTCGCTCTTCATTTCAATATAGGAAAGAGTCTGAAAATATCGGTGTGCACCCAAATTTTGACATTGCAGGAGCAGACAATGATCTTGCTGTTGTCCTAAATGCATGGTTTGCAGCTGGTTTTTACACTGGCAGGTGATCCCTTGTCCTTTAACCTTTGAGATCCAATTGTACTTAGATTGCAGTGCCATCTTCGTTGCTTCTTAGTTCTTAGTGTTTAAAGGTGTCCCTGCATTGTATATATTTGTATTCTTCTCCCATTAATGAAACAAGGCAGCACTACCGCCCTTTTTTCCCCTTAAAAAGCACCTATTCTCAAGTTGTAAATTAATTGGTTAGCTCACATGAAGTTTTGTACCATTACATAGAATTTAGAAAAGTGTGTTGTACTTGTAGCTGTAAATCTATCTGTTATATTTCATCTGACATTTGAAGCTTTATCATTTCTGCACAAGTTTTATCTTTTACCACTCCACTATTTTCAGTTATCAATCTCTGTCTGAATTCTTTTTACAGGTACATTGCGCAGCAGCAGCAATCCAATAAAAATTAACAGCATTCATGTTGCTCTGTTTGCTTACGGAAGAACTGACATATCTACTCGACCTCTTCTCCATAAAACTGACTAAACTGAACATTCGGGTGGAGTTCTGTACAGTACTACTGTGTTACGGTCGTCAGTAATTTTCCTGCTGGAAATATGATATTCTCATTTATGTAAATATGGTAACTTTGGAGGCAAAGAAGTAATGTTGTAGTGTGGCTTCAATCGCCCCATGTTTGCCAGGCCTTATACACGTGAAATGGGAGCCGTATTTAAACACTTTTCTGATTACTGATTTACGGTGATGTTAAAATTCTCTGCGAATGTGTATCAGTAATAGCCATTTTTTTTTCGAAAGATCAGTAATGACCTATATTGACAGACTGTTTTCAGCATGTAGTCATTTGTGCAACTTGAATAGTTTTACATGGATATGCTCCTGCCCTTGGCTGCTTCCGTATCAGTGATTGGTTGCAGGATTAGGCCGTGCCAACATAAGGTTTTGGTGCTTGTGGCTTTTTCCACGGCGCCATGTGTGGATTCTCTTGGGCATGAGTTGTTGCGACATTGCCTGCCCGTTGATCGGCTTGCCCCCGTCGCAATGTGGCGGTGGTGGTCGGTACACGGCACCTTTCAAAAGTCGCGGCCTGTGCCGTTGACCCCACTTCTACGTCTTCAAACTCTTCCGGAAGCTTAATTTGCTATTCTAGATTAAGGCCATTGTTTGAGCCGGAGCTTTTAATCTCTTAGAAAAGTTGGTTTGTTTGAGCTAGAGCTTTTAATCTCTTAAAAAAGTTGGCTTGTGGTTAGTTTAAAAGTTAGTTGATGAAATTTAGATATTAACTTTTGTAATATATATTTAGTTTTTTTCACATCAAAAACTGAAAAAATAGTTTTTAATGAGTTTTTTAGTTTTTAATTTATTTTTACAAAAGCAAAATTTTCATCATGTTAAAAGCGAGGTTTTTAAAATTTATTTTAACTTTTTTAGCTTTTTAATTAAAAAAATCAGCTGAGAACTGAAACAACGTCAGCATTTTAAAGGTTCTGTATACTTCAGTGACCCATCTGGTTGTATGTTGACGGTTTTGTGGGTTGGTCGGGAAGCACAACGCCGTAGCAGGCTAGCAGCGCGAAAGGAGAGTACCGGCAGCGGCAGGCAGACCGCAACCGGAAGCCACCGCAAAAGAACTCGCCACCGAGAAACAACAACAAAGCGAGAAGAATAATCCCCGGGCATCCGCTCCCCCGTCCACGAGTCTTCGATTTCGCCGCGCAGGTGCGCCCCCTGCTTTCCCCAAAAAATTGCTACAGTAGACTCTTCTGCCGCTTTTCCGCGAATTACTGGATCATAATACCAGCTCTCTTTCTGACAACCGTCCAGGGATTCTTCCACGGTCCACCGCTTTACTCCGTCGCGCCCTCCTCTACTGGTGGTACTGGGCTGCCGTGGGGCGGAGATCCGTCCGGACTCGATCGATTTCTTCGTCTGTCGCCTGTCGGTGAGTGAACCCTAGCTTGCTTGCGCGGATTGTTCCAGGACTTCGTTCTGTTGCGAGAGGCCTTTTGTTTGTGACGCGAATCCTTTAGAAAATATCCGTGTTCTATATTAGGTCGTTCATAACGTGCATCATCGACCTCACATGAGGTACTGCTGCGGTTTATTCGCCCAAAATTTTGGGTCAAGTGAACCTCCGTGCCCCTGCGTAATTGCCCTTGGTTTTAGGTCGCTCTCGCCTACAGTGTGTTAATCTAACCGTGCTGTGTCCCTTTTTTTGGTTATTGTTTTGCAGTTTCTGTAGCGAAAATGAGTGACAACCTCATGGACAAGGTCAGCGCCTTCGGCGAGCGCCTCAAGATCACCAGAACGGAGGTCAGCAAGAAGATGACGGCTGGGATGAGCTCCATGAGCTTCAAGATGAAGGAGCTGTTCCAGGGCCAGACTCCGGTCGACAAGATCGTTGAGAACGCCACCTCGGAGAACCTGGACGGACCCGACTGGAACCTGAACCTGGAGATTTGCGACATGATAAACTTGGAGAAGGTTGACAGCGTGGAGCTCATCCGCGGGATCAAGAAGCGGATCATGTTGAAGGATGCCAGGATCCAGTACCTCGCCTTGGTGCTTCTCGAGACAATTGTGAAGAACTGTGAGAAGGCATTCTCGGAGGTTGCGGCTGAGCGGGTTCTTGATGAGATGGTCAGGTTGATTGATGACCCTCAGACAGCGGTGAATAACAGGAACGAGGCCCTTATGATGATTGAGGCTTGGGGAGAGTCTGGTGATGAGCTTCGCTACTTGCCAGTTTATGAAGAAACCTACAAGGTACAGTTACATGGTTACACTTGTGTCAAATTTAGTGGCAGTGCTCCCTCTATTCTTAGTTGGTCAATTTAGGCATAAACACAATATTTAATATATGTCTGCACCCATTTCTTTTTTTTTCATCCAATTATGTGTCAGACCTGCAAAATTAAAACTCTGATGGCATGCAAGTACTTGTGATGATATATAGTGTAATATCATTCTGTTTTATATATTTGTGATTAAACTCTTAAATGCTTAGCTGCACACTACAGGGTAACAAGTTAATATAAATTTCTCTTATAAATTCTGCAGTATTTAGTAATGAACATGTCATTTCCATCATGTATAGAGCTTGAAATCAAGAGGAGTGCAGTTTCCTGGACGTGACAATGAGAGCTTGGCCCCGATATTTACTCCACCACGATCTGTTGCTGAAGCTGAAGTTAATGCAAATTTGCCCCAGCAGGCATATGAAGATGTACATGTCCATACGTATACTGCTGAAGAAACAAAAGAAGCATTTGATGTTGCTCGTAACAGCATAGAACTTCTTTCAACTGTCCTCTCTTCTTCCCCTGAGCAGGATGCTTTGCAGGTAAGATTTCTGTAGTTCTTTATTGTTAGCTTTTTTTGTACTCAAATTGCCTAGCTTTTTCTACACATCATGATGCAAATATCTATTTCTGCGATTGAATATTTTCTGCATTGCAGTCGAATGTCTTGACTTTGGGTATTGCTTGCTCTGTTTTATTGATGAGTGAGAAACAATTGAGCAGTTGATTTGTTTCATTTTCAGTACTGATACTGGCTAGTAATAAAATTGATGCAGTATTTTTTATATTTAATAATACTTTTTGCAGACTATATTACTGTTAATATAGAGTGGATTCGTGTATGATTATTTAAGAAGCCAGAATGACTGAAAACTCTGGTGCTGAATTGAGAACAATAGGATAATTGCTTTCCCTGCCAACTATGTGATACAGCTGCAACTACTTTAGGACTCGGGAGTTTGGTAGCCTATCCAAGATTTGCAAAACATAGGAAAATTTGTTGTTTTTGGCACTAAATTTCTGCTTCATATGTTATTCTACTACATTAGTGACTAATCAAGATAAACTTTATGGCTCCGCCGCTGCTCTGTAGTGATAGTAAGGCCTCCTTTGGATTGGAGGATTTTTTCCTGATTCCTGCGTTTTTCCTGTGAAATTGAACTGATTCCAGTAAAATTCCTGTAAGATTCTTGTGAAATTCCTGCGTTTCAAAGGAGCCCTAAACTTTGTTGATATTGCTTTTTGACTTAGTTTTATTGCCTCCACAGGATGACTTGACAGCAACTCTTGTGCAACAATGCTACCAATCTCAGCACACTATCCAGAGAATCATTGAGACGGTTGGAGACAATGAAGCTGTGCTCTTTGAGGCCTTGAGTGTGAACGATGAGGTCCAGAAGGTGCTATCCAAATATGAAGAGATGAAGAAACCCAAGACCTCAGAGAATGCTGAACAAAGGCCAGTGGTTATACCGATTGCCACGGAACATGAAGATTCCACTGCTGTTGCCAATGAAGGTGATGCTCTAGTCAGAAAACCAGCTGCTTCTAGAGCAAGGTCCGGTGGAGAAGATGATCTCCTTGATGATCTCGATGAGATGATATTTGGCAAGAAGGGAGGAAGCAGTTCACAGGAAGGGCCGAAAAAGGAGGATCCGAAGAAAGATGACCTGATAAGCTTTTAAAATCTTCTGATAATGGGACAGTACCATCCAGTACTTGCTGTTTTATAGTGCTGACTGGTATCTTTGCACATTCACTAGGACTTGTATCGATTGTTTTTTCAGATGCCATCATACATGTGCCTTTTACAGTTAAGTGGTTGCACGTAGCATGTTATCATATTCCGTTTTTGAGGATGAATGCCTCAGTGGAAAAATATGGTTGTGTGTTTAATGGATCATTTCTCCTCTCTTCAGTGGTCCATGAATTGTCTTTGTAAGCTCATTTATGCTTTGATTTGCCAGGTAAATTTGTTTACTCATCTTGACCGGGGAATTGATGTCGTTCCCGACAGCCGGTTTGTACTGGCCGCAACTCAAATACTTTGGTACGAACGATAGTATTTTCAGAATGGAGTACGTTGGTTTTCCTCTATTTGTCAAATGAAGCCCCTCTCTCTTCAGCGCACTCAACAGTCATTCCTGATTGATAACACATCATCACTCAATTCACGGAGCTAATGCAGCTTGGTAGATGAATCATGTGGTAGCGCTACAGGCTACAAGCACACAAACACACTGCACGCACAAGAAACTGGAAGCACAAATCTTTGCCGGTAACAAATGGTATAATCGTTTCAGGGCAACCAGACGCCTCAATCAAGCGCTCGCCGTAGCGGCGGCGAGTTTGGCTTTCAGCTCTCTCCTCAGGATCTTCCCTGACGCCGACTTGGGGATGGAGTGGACGAAGTACACTTTGTGCAGTCTCTTGTAGAACACCACCTGCTTGGATATGTACTCCTTAATGGCGTCCTCGGCAATGTCGGAATCGGCCGCGCGGACCACGAACGCGACAGGGACCTCGCCGGCGGCCTCATCCTTTTGCCTGCAATGAGTCAAGCCAGGCCGATCAATTCTGCTGCTGTTTCAGGTGATGCTAACCGCGAAAGGTAGGTAGGTGATCTTACGGAACGACGGCCGCGTCGGCGATGGAAGGGTGGGCGAGGAGCAGAGCCTCGAGCTCGGCCGGCGGAACCTGCACGGGAGTCCGAGTCGGTCACTCACAGCCGTTAGAAACTGAACCGATGCAACCAACGTGTTGTCAGCTTTTCAGACTACAGTACCTGGAAGCCCTTGAACTTGATGAGTTCCTTGACGCGGTCGATGATGAAGACCTCATCGTCGTCGTCGACGTACCCGATGTCGCCGGTGTGCAGCCAGCCGTCGACGTCGATCGTCCTCGCGGTGGCCTCCGGGACGTTCAGGTATCCTACGCCGGTGCGCAATGACGTTTAAATTTGATCCCGTTCGTTCGATCGCCACGAGGCTAGCTAGTACAACATGTACGCACGCGCGGCTCACCTTTCATGATCTGCGGCCCGCGGATGCAGATCTCGCCGGGTAGGTTGCGGCCGAGGGAGGCGCCCGTGTCCGGGTCCACGACCTTGAGCTCCGCGTTGCGCACCACCGTGCCGCACGACCCCGGCTTCGCGGGCGCGGGCTCCTTGGCGAACGCCGGGCACATGGAGAGAACCGGCCCGGCCTCCGTCATCCCGTACCCCTGCAAGTTGGGTTGGTGGAACGAGAGATTTAGATGTGGCCATGCGTTGCGATCGCCACTTTCAATGCGATGCGATGCCCGCCTCGTGTCGTGTCCGGGCGTTGGTCCCGCCGTCCTGGCGAGAGTACTAACCGCTGGTGTACACTTGCACGTGGACACTTGTCACGGCATGGACTGCACGTACTACCTAACCTTTGTTGTTCGTCGAGGTTTCAAAGCACTAAACAACTAAGTACTCCGCAGCACGCTAAAAGTATTTTTATGTACTGAAGTGTAGATTTCATGGAGGGAGAACCAGAAACGGACCTGGCCGAACAAGGCTTGCGGCACGCGGGCGCGGAGCGCGTCGACGAGCTCCTTGCCGAGCGGCGCGGCGCCGGAGAGCACGATCCGGATGGAGCTTAGGTCGTGCATCTCCAGCGCGGGGTTCTTCGCCAGCGCCAGCACCAGCGGCGGCACCACGGCCGCCACGGTCACGCGCCACCGCGCGATGCCCTCCAGCATCGCGCCCATCTCGAACCTGGGCATCAGCATCACCGCCGCGCCGGCGCGCAGCGCGCACAGCAGCACCGAGTTGAGCGAGAAGATGTGGAACAGCGGCAGCACGCAGAGCGCCACGTCCCCGGGCCCCATGTACAGGTTCGGGTTCGCGCCGTCCACCTGCTGGGCCACGCCGGACACCTGCCCGCCGTGCGTCAGCAGCACTCCCTTCGGGAGACCCGTCGTGCCCGACGAGAACGGCAGCGCCACGGGATCGTCCGGGGATATGGACACCTCCGGCAGGGAGCCCACGTCCGCGGATGTCACCAGCTCCCAGAACGCCACGCAGCCTTCCGGCGTGCTGGCGGCCGCGTCATCAACGGTGACGACGGTAAGGGCGTCGTCCTCGCCCCCGCCGCCCGCGGGCACGATCCTCGGGAACGCCTCGTGCCGGAGCTTCTCCACGTACGTGGACTGCGTGACGATGAGCCTCGCGCCGGAAGCCTTGAACTGCTTGTGGATCTCCTGCGGCGTGCAGAACGGGTTGGCCGCGGTGGTGACGGCGCCGAGGAAGGACGCGCCGAAGAAGGTGAGCACGAACTCCACGGAGTTCTGGAGCAGGATCATGACGCGGTCGCCCTGCCCGACGCCGAGCCCGTGCAGCGCGGCGGCCGCCTTGCGGCACAGCAGGTGCGTCTCGGCATACGTGTACGTGCGCCCCGTGGCCGCCGCGATGAGGCACGGCGCGTCCGCGAGCTCCGACGCCCTGGCGAAGCAGTAATCGTGCAGGGGCAGGTGGCTGGGGATCTCGATGTCCGGCAGTTTCGACCGGAACACGATAGCCTCCGGCTCAGATATCGCCGCCGTAACAGCCACTGGCGCCGCAGCCACCACCTGCTGCTGCGGTTCCGGCGCGGCCACCGTCATCATCTTGTCAGCTCTTTCAAGCTCTCTACTGAAAAATGCCGAACGGCGAACAGAGCATGCAACTGCAGAAACGATTTACCGCTGATCGTTTTCAGTCAGTGCATGGACTTAGCCGGGTAGCGAGCGATTGATATAAATACAGAAGCGGTGAACGGAGGTAGAGAGCGCGAGGGAGGTGGTAGGTACGAAGAGAGGAGAGGAAACGGAGATGCATGTGGAAGGGACGTGGACACGCACGCGCGCCACTCTACCAATCAAAATTCGAAAAGGCACCTTTTTTTCTAATCTGTCTGGTTTTTGTGTAGGTTTGCTGCTGATCCTTACTGCAAGGCGCGTTACAGACCAGGGATACTTGATATACTTAGCTAAAAATATAGAAGTACTTTTCATTTTGAAATTGTTGCTATGAACTATTTTGTGATAATAATTTTAGAACGGAAGAAGCAGTCACTGGCCTGATTCGGTGGACAGAGTGCACACAGTCGGCCCTAGCAATTTTTGGGTGACTTGTGACTGGCTCGAGTTAGCTGGCGGACCTCTCCTTGTTCAAAGGCATACAGTTGAATGCCCAAATATTTGTCAAATACTTGAAGCATATGTTTATGTATTTGATATATACACATATACCTAAGAAAATTAAGATCAAAATACAGTTGAGTTGAGTTCAAAACTATAAAAAAAAGTAGATCAAAATGCACAGTTGTCTTCTTTTTTTCAGAAAAGTCTCAACTATTGATTTGTCACTAAATTTTTTTTTTTTTGCTCCCTAGTTTGTTTGAATGCCCAGGAGATGAACTCTGGGTCCGCCATGGGTTAGCTCAAGTCGGTGGTGTCCGGCTCCCTTGCACAAAGTTCCACTGCTGGGAATCGCAACTCTCTCGTGTCCGGGAATCATCGTCACTCCCTGGCCAGCATGCTGATAGAATTGTGGCACTGCTATGCGACTTTGGACGCCGACTACGTGATCCGCGGCCAATATCTAGTGGTGAACGAAGGCGCCAGGTAGCAGGTTTTGGAGGAACAGCGATACTGTGATGTCTGGCGGCTGCTCTTGCCGGTTGCCAATGTGCACCTTGGGGGGGGGGGGGGGGGGG
>BCLG01001028.1:91193-126326 GCA_001602295.1 Zoysia matrella | reverse complement strand
TAACAATTCATAGGTATTGTAAAATGCCTAAAATACCTTTGAATTTTTTTTCTAGAAACCAACTCGCCACGGATCCAAACAGAGACAAATTAAAAATTAATCAGAGTGAAACCATATTTCATTGGAGGATGGGCTAACAATTAGTCCTACCTTTAAACAGACAGTGAACTAATAATTAATCGATTAATAATTAGTCGACTAAATATTAATTTAAATTAACAATTAATCAACTAAATATTAGTTCGAATTAACAATTAGTCGGCCGGATCTAAACAAGTCCTTACTCCCTCTGTTCTAATTGTTATTGTTGTTAACTTCTAAAATTATTTTTTTATTTAAATTATTCAGAAATTATAATAAATATTATACATCTTATTATAATTTTTTATTATTAAAATATTTTGAAACAAGACTTAAAATTGAGAAATTTGAAACACTTGTTTCGCACTCATATCTGGTTTTTCCTCTGCTGTTGTCAACCGGGAGACTGTAAAAGAAAAATCTAGCCCCCAGCCACACACATCACGCCACGCCGATCCGCGTCGCCTCCCAGCCCCCGCACGCGACGCCCCGATCCACTTTTCCCCGCACACCAAATCGAGATAAAACAGTCCTACATAGGGCAGCTGCCCTACACTACATCACCACGTTGGGAGATCAGCTTCTGCTCGTCGCTCTCGTAGTGTCGAGGTTTTGGAAGTTTTGAAAACCAGCCGGCGCTGCTTCGATTGGTTTCATAAAAATCGAAAAAATTATTACAATAAATTAGAAAAATAAAAAAAAATTAAAAGTCAAAATTTTGAGAGAAAATTGTTAGGTTTTTTTAAGTTTACCGACTAGTTTTACCGATTTACCGTTAAGTTTATATTTTTAATTTAAAATCAAATTAGTTTGAGTGAGTTTCACCGGTTTACTTCTCAATTTAATCGATTTTTAAATTTTTCAATTTCTCAACCAAAAATCAATCAATTCAATAAAACTGACCCTGATTTCACCGAAAATCAAGCAGCCGCTTGTGCCCGCCCAGCGCCTGCCCCGACGGGAATGTGCAGAGGCGGAGGCTGCACTGGTGCAGCTTGTCTTCAGCAGGCGCGGTGGCTCCGTTTAGATTTTGCGGCGGTAGTGGCTAATTTTAAAGTCAGTAAGATGATGGCCTAATGGAGCCATTCATAATGGAGGATGACCGAATTGGATTGACCATTATGGAAGATGATCAAATTGGATTGAAGCTGATACATTGATCCACCAATCCAAACCAGTTCTTTTTTTAAAAAAAACAAAAACAAACCAGTCCATATATCTATGGGAAAATTGGATTATTGACATCAAAAGATCCCACTTTTAAAAATTTATCATAAAAAAAATTTATACACTTTAATATACCAATCAAAATTTCTCCGTTAAGAAATATACCACTCAGTCACATTTTCCATCCATCACCGTTTCTTTCCGTCATCTTCTTCGTTGAAACAAAAGGGCAAAAAAAAAAAAGAGAGAGTTGGTTCACCGGATCCGGCAGCAGATGAGAGGGATTCAAGGAAGCTCACGACAGCATGATGCACCCAGCTGTGCTGCCGCGAGTGACAGCAGCAGCCATTGCTGAGAGAGTTCCTCCGGCAGTGCAGGGCAACTAGAAACCTTGAGGCCTGCCACTTCCTCGGCCTGGAAACCGGACAACGACCATGCCTCCGGCAGCACACTGGCCCGACCGGCGTGAGCAGGCACGTGCGTCGTTGAACTTTGAAGGTGCTCACGATGTTGCAAGTCTGGAAGTTTGCGGCTGCCGCCGCGGCCGTGAAGCTCATCTTGGTCTTCTTGACTCTCCCGCTGCCCCGTAGGTGCTTAGCGACTGCAGAAGCGCGCCGTCTACAACTAATACGGCGAGGACGGCCTCAAGGCCGCCGCACCTCCGCACCACCCATCCGTGCACAGCCCTGGCGCGCACGGCTTCCGCTTCAGTCCGAGGAGCGCCGAGATCTCGGTGATTTTCAGGGGGGCATTCGCCGGGCCGGGCCGCACGCATCCGGCGCAGGCATTCCCCACGGGTTCCCAAGTTCGCGGCGCTCCCCGAGCTCGGGAACTGCCTTCAGGACAGCTACGCGCGCGCCGCGACGCCGACGACACGGGTGGCCGACGGCGCGCTCCAGCTCCATGCTGCGCCGCGTCATTTCGGATACACTTACAGAGGCACAGCTACACTATCCTCTCTTCGCTTGCTCTGTTCTTAGCCAGGTGGGTGGAACATTTGAACTGATGTCTAAATGATTACGTGCCCCGGGAAGAGGTGGAAGAAGCAGGGGAGGCTGCTGGTTGCTTCAACGAAGACGGAAGAACAAATGACAGATGGAAAGTATGATGGAGTGGTATATTTCTTAACGAAGAAACTTTGGTTGATATTAAAGTGTATAATTTTTTATTTTAAATTTTTAAAAGTGGAATCATTTGATGTCAAGAATCCAATTTTCTCTATATCTATCTCACCCCATTTCAACGACACCAGTCCCAGATTTAACCATACCAGATCAGTTTATGACGTTGTTCCAAAAAAAAGATCAGTTTATGACGTGTTTTGTGGCTGAAGGCTCAAGGTCTATTGCGATTGGAATGAATGCAAGGAACCGGTAAGTGGGTTTTATGATGCTTGTTATAAAAAAAAAAAGTACGAGGTATGCACAGACTTTGTTAAAAAAAAGTACTCTATCCGTTTTTAAATTGATATTACCATTGACTTTTAACATTAATTTTATTATTCGTCTTATTCAAAAAATTAATTCAAATATGTAAAACTTTAAGTTATGATTTAAATAACCCTAATGATTACTCAAAATATAACAAATCATATGATATTTATCAAATATTTTAATAAGACGAATGGTCAAAGTTGATATTAAAAATAAACGGTAACATTAATTTAAAAACGAAGGGAATACGAGTTATCCCTCACAATGTTGAAGTTAGTTTCAAAATTAAAATATTTATTTCAGTGGCTACTTTTTTATAGCAAGATAAATATTCTTTTATTGTTTGGTAATAGCATTATAAATAACTTTTGTTGTTTTCTTTTTATTACCTACTTTCACAATTTGTATAGTTGATTTTAAGCAGTATATTATTACTTATGGCTTATTTTAAGACTACATTGTGGATGCTTTTATAAAGAGAAGCTTATACTGTGTAGAAGCTGGTTTAGACCATACAATGGCAACTAGAAATACTCTCTCCGTTCTTAAATTTATATCATCGTTGATTTTTAAATTCAACTTTACCATTCGTTTTATTAAAAAAAATTAGTAATTTTAAGTTGTGATTCAAATAACACTAATGATTAATCAAATTATAACAAAATATATCATTTTTATCAAAAAAAAATTGAATAAGACAAATGATCAAAGTTGAGATTAAAAGTCAATAACGACATCAATTTAACAATAGATGAAGTAATTATTATAGGCCATCACATGGAAATTAACCATAGACAACTAGTATACAACATCATTGACATCAATTTTATACTCCATTTATTTCGTCTTTTTAGGTTTAGTTAAAATTAAATTTTTATCACTTTGACCACTAATAATGTATAATTAATAATACTTATCATATAAAAATTATATTTTTTGAATTTATTATGAAATAAGGTTTCATAAAAATATTTTTTTATATTAGAAATTGTGTAAATTTCTAAATATTATTAGTAAAAATTACAATAATTTGACTTTATCCAAACTTAAAAATGCTTATATTTTAAAACAGATATAGTATATTTTATTATAATGTACTTTATTATTAAATGTGTTTGAAATAAAATTTATAATTTTACACATTTGAATTATTTTTTTTAAACAAGATGAATATTTAAAAATGCTACAATTAAATGATTATATTAATTTAAGAATAGAAAGAGTATAATAAATGATAGTGTCGCATAGAAGGTGCTTTTTAAAAAAAAAAAAGAAAGAGAAAGACGCCTAACGGAGGCACTACAGTTAGGGCGAGCAGGGCTAGAGTCAATACGCACCAGATCGATCGTCGCTCATCCGCTCGCACTTCCGTCTCTAGTTCGCCTGCCGCTGCGCCGCATCGCCGCTGCCGCCGTCGAGTATGGCCTCTGCCGCTGCCGTGGCACCCGTCGTCTCCGACCTCGTCGACTTCCTCAACGCGTCGCCCACCGCTTTCCATGCCGTCGGTAAGTGCCCCTTGTTTCTGCTGCACTTTCTTTAGTTCTTATTCGGCGCGGACTGGATGGACCGGGCTAACTCCGTTCGGTTGTTGCTTCCTGCGGGGAAGACGAGGCGAAGCGGCGGTTGAAGGCGGCGGGGTACGCCCAGCTCTCTGAGCGGGAGGAGTGGGTTGGGCTGGAGCCGGGACGCAAGTACTTCTTCACCCGGAACCACTCCACCATCGTCGCCTTCGCAATCGGCACCAAGTAAGTCAGCTAGATCCGCTCGCTGGCCTTCTTGTTCATACCGGCCTTTGGTTCTCTAGGTTTCCTGAACTTCATAACGTCTTCAGTAAACCAAATCTGAAAATTCTCAAATTCCGCTGCAGTTTGGTGGATTGTAGGCTAACGTGTTGATGTTTCACAGGTATGTCGCCGGTAATGGATTCCACATCATCGGTGCACATACTGACAGTCCATGCCTCAAGCTCAAGCCTGTCTCCAAGGTTTCAAGTTTGAAGTCTTGCTCATTGATTTTGGATTATATTGCCTCCTGCCTTGTAATGATGGCACATGGTCATATGTAAACTTTGCTATGTATGGTTGTTTCCTTGACCATTTTAATTCAATTAGTGATATAATATCGGTTCCTTGATCTTAGGTAACCAAGGGAGGTTATCTTGAAGTTGGTGTCCAAACATATGGTGGTGGCTTATGGTACACATGGTTCGACCGTGATCTTACTATCGCTGGTAGGGTGATTGTAAGGGAAAAGAGAGGAGGTGGAGTATCTTATGCACATAAGCTTGTCCGAGTGCAAGAACCAATTATGAGGATCCCTACTTTGGCTATTCACCTTGACAGGTTGGTGTTAGAAACATTCTATTGTCATGTAATTCATTTTATTAAGCTCAGCATAGTTTTCTCCTATGTAAAGATTTTTTTTAATTGTTGTATTATCTGTTGGTACACTTTGTGACATAGGTCAGACCGTAAGATCACATCTCTTGTTTGCCTTTTTTTTTTCTTTATTCATACAGTTTCTTCCTTTGGACTCAATACACCATGATATGGCAATTAACAAGCCATGGTGTTGCAATTTGCTTCTTTAAATAGCAAATAGTCATGTTTTGCAAGTTATGAATTAGGAGGCTCATCCGCTTTTAAATTGTGGCTCACAGCATGGTCCAGGGTCTTTTAGGGTGTTCACCTACACTGAAACTTAGTTTATTCAGTTCCTTTGTTCAACGGTAGGCTCATCCTCTAATTTTACATGACAAATGCAACAAAAACATTTGTAAATATTATACATTTCTTTTTCTTTACCTGAATCTGTGGCATAGACCCGTAGCTACCTGTTAAGCTTTGTTTGCTTTTGACCTATTTTTGTATTTAGCATAGGCACATAGCTATGTGTTAAGTTATTTTTTCAAATGTAAAAACAATGCTAACCGTAGATATATCATTAACGTTTTCACAACTGATGTTATTGTTATGTGAAAGCCTGTGACATATGAGGCGTCCACGTATTAATGCAATGGGTGCACCAAAATTAAATATAGCGTTTCTAACTTGTTTTATTTTGTATGCCATGCTACTACTCAGTGTTTCTGACAAAAAAAAACAGCATCATTTTATAGTCACATGTGGTAATATAACTATGTTACAGGGTATTAGTTCTGTTTTCTCATCATCCATTGTCTTTGACAATTATAGTACCTAGTTTCATTGATCATCTGTACATTATCTAGGACTATCTCTTCGGAAGGACTCAAAATTAACAGCCAGAGCCATCTTGTCCCAGTGCTGGCTACAGCTATTAAGGTGATTTAAATATATTGATAAGAATTTCTGAATTTGAGCTGCTTCATCTTTCTAGAGTTTGCACATGTATTGCCAATGGCCCGTCATTAGTGTTTGTACTATTGGCATACTTAATCGAAATACTTAGTTATCATTTTATTGTTGAGAAAACAATCCTGACCGTTCAATTTACAGTGGATCAATTGTGGTCTGTAATGTATCTTCTACAGTCTTATTTTAGGAATATTGTATAAGCTATGTAGGAAACGATGTATACCTATGTAAATGTTTAAAAATATTACTGGCTCTTATAATCTTATTAGCTAGTTTCATATATAGGATTTGGTGTATGTTCTTTTTTTTATAGAGGTAGCTGTTGATTCAAAATATCTTCTTTTAGAGTGAATTGCAGAAATCAGTAGGAGAAAACGGCCCTGAGGAGCCATCTGTGAACAAGAACACAAAGCACCATCCATTATTATTGCAGGTACTTCCTTTGTGTTTCCAAAGAACTGGAGAATCTCACGCATCAAATTAATATATCAAGAGTATTTGGGTTCTATATTTCCAAACTGGAGATTCTCACGCATTAAATTAAATCAATTAATATATCAAGAGTTTTTTGTTCTGATGTACGATGTATTTTTTCACTGATGCTATCTATTGTTGCAGTTGATTGCTAAAGAGGCTAATTGCGAGCCTGATGATATTAGTGACTTTGAACTACAACTTTGTGATACTCAACCGAGCTTAGTAGCAGGTGCCATGAACGAATTCATCTTTTCAGGCAGGCTTGACAATCTCTGCATGTCATTTTGTTCATTGAAGGTTTACCTCACAATTTCATTTTATCTACACCTATTTTGTTGATAGCTATTTGAAACAAGTAATGATCTTTTCATGTGACCTCTTAGTGTCATTGTTCTAGTTTAATGCTGGTTAGTTACTACACTAGTTTTGTATGCTTTGTTTTCTGCGGTTTGCCTTTCAAATGCAGTTTGCCTTTCAAAATTTACATACAGGAAACAAAATGTTAATTGCATGCTAGCCTTCAACAATGCCATTTGTTAAAAGTTTTTATATGCATATTATTGATCCATGCATTTTAAGATAGTCTTCCTTTTAAATGACTCCTATAAAAGAAAATATGTGAGTTTCTCAATTTATGAAAGTGACAAAATTAAAATTGTGACTTTTTAGCTTCTCAGCTGGCTTTTCCAGTTGAAAAGCTTAAAAGCTACTCCCTCCGTTTCAAATTACTTGTCATCCTAGCTTTGAGCAC
The DNA here is from genome assembly GCA_001602295.1 of Zoysia matrella. Lineage (NCBI taxonomy): Eukaryota > Viridiplantae > Streptophyta > Magnoliopsida > Poales > Poaceae > Zoysia > Zoysia matrella. The sequence goes on along the minus strand of BCLG01001028.1, from coordinate 119,082 downwards.
AAGAATTAAGGAGAGGTAAAAAGGTGGGATGTGCTGAAAACGAGGAGGGGAGAGATAGAGATTATTGGAAATAGAAAAAGGTGCATTGGGAAGCGAGGATGTCAAGTAAATTGGGAAAACTTGAAGAGGCTAGGATGACAAGTAATTTGGGATGGAGGGAGTAGAAGCTGAAACAAATAGGGTTTAAGGAAGTGAACCAAAAGGTGAAAAGCTCACCTAGAGCTGATTTTCTATATTTTGGTGTGTCGAAAGGCTAAAAATATATTACAAAAACAAACATCTAAATTCCATCAGTCAGCTTTTCAGCTGACCACCAGCCAACTTTTCTAAAAGCTCAAAAGCTCCAGCCCAAATAAACAGGGCCATATATCAAAGGAAATTATGGTGTAGGATGCTACCACTAGTGCTCATTGAACTTGATTCATTGTAATCCTTGATTCGATATCACCTTGCATCCTGACCCTACTTTTTCTTAGAGAGAGAACGATCTCTTTGACTGGTTTGACTACACCATCTGTTACTGTAGAGAACTTACGGAATAGTCACCTACTAAGTGTCATCCTTGTTTCTATAATTAGTGTCTCTATGAACATTTACATGAACCTGAAGATTCCAAATATTTCCATTCCCAAATAAGGACTGTCCCATATTATGAAGTTTTAAGTCCACAAGATGAGCAATCTCTTTTTTAATAATAGATTTTTGTAGTAACATCACCACAAATTTTCTTCTAATGCTATTTTAGGCCCTAATTGATTCAACTTCTGGTGAACACTCTCTTGATCATGAATCCGGTGTGAGAATGGTTGCTCTATTTGACCATGAGGAGGTTGGGTCAAATTCGGCTCAAGGTGCTGGTTCACCTGCCATGTTGGATGCTTTGTCAAGAATCACTGCATCTTTTAATACTTCGAATTCCAAGGTACTAACTAATTTTCTTCACAGAGCCACCGCTATTCTATTATTCAGTAGGCCATCGGGTGTAATTTGTTATTAAATTTTCATGAAACTACTATTTTGTTACGATAGCTATTTGGACAATCAACAATATGTAAAAGACATTCAAAATTAGGATACTCTCCCTCTTATCCCAGATATGCCCATTAGGACATCAATGCATCTCCAAACGACAATTTGCCTGAAATATGCAACAGAAACAGATAATGTACTTTCCATAATGAATCTAGTGGCATCAACCTTTTGTTATCAGCTTATATGATTTATCTTTTCAGATATCAATAGCCAAATTTTTAGATGTTGATACTTGATAGCCAAACCTAGAGTTTAGCAATAACAGCAGTTCTATTTGGAGTTATACTTAGGATCAGAGGGAACATCATGATCTATGTGATGACTGTAGCATCTTATTAATTTGTGTGTTTAATTTCTCTGGCTGCGTTGTTGTTTTGTTCACGCATGTTAGAAATCATTTATCCAAACAAATTGGAACATAATAAAAGCCCTCCTAGTCCCTAATGTTCCTGCAGCTATGTGATGGCTGTAGCATCTTATTAATTTGTGTGTCTAATTTCTCTGGCTGCGTTGTTGTTTTGTTAATCACTTATCCAAACAAATTGGAACATAATAAAAGCCCTCCTAGTCCCTAATGTTCCTGCAGCTATTTGGCTGATCGTTCTGGTATCTCTATTATTTATAATTCCAAATAGGTGGTTTTGTTCACCCATCCTCGTGTAAATGTCTTCACCGCCTGGTCTCCCCATGATAGATGTTTATTACAATCGTGAATTATAGGTTCATATAATATAGGTTATCATTTTAAAATATATATATAGGTGCTTTAACTTCTAAGTTGGTCCGAATGGAAAACAATATACCTATTCTCAGTTATCTAGGTAGACACTTATTTTCGTCATTTGTTTATATTGTGTACTTTCTCGTGGAAAATGTCAGCTATAATTTAGATTTTTACCTGGTGCTATTTCACAATTTGCTGAAGCAGTTTCTTTTCCAAATTTACATAAAAAATGACAAACATTTTTTTACTTTTTAGTTGCTGGAGAAAGCTATTCAAAGGAGTTTTCTAGTGTCTGCAGATATGGCACATGCATTACACCCCAATTATATGGTAAGAATATATAAGGTTTACATATATGTACCATTTTTAAAAGCACGAGTCTGAATGGAATATGATATGTCTTTGATAGGACAAGCATGAGGAGAACCACCAGCCGAAAATGCATGGAGGTCTTGTTATTAAGCACAATGCTAATCAGAGATATGCTACCAACGCGGTGACAGCATTTATCTTCCGGGAAATTGCTGAGAGGCACCAACTTCCTGTCCAGGTTAGTATATATTCAAGGAACGTATATAATTGTTGTAATGAGTGATGGTGCCGACTAAACATATTGCGGGATTCTCATCAAGTTATGAGTTTCCCAACCATTAATAATATCATGGTTACTTGGTATTTTCAACGAAGATTTTATTTTGGCTACTTGTACTTCGTTTTGAAAATTTGAAGCTCTAGCTTGGGTCATGTATACACAATCTACTAGGTAGGCTCCATGTGAATATTTTAACATATCATTATTGAAATAAATATACCTAATTTTGCTCATTAGTGATTTATTTTTATCATTATATGTTGTAGATACATGAATTCATTTATTACGTTGTGAAATCTCATTCAACAACCAAATTTGCAGGATTTTGTTGTCAGGAATGACATGGGTTGTGGTTCAACAATCGGCCCAATACTTGCTAGTGGCGTTGGTATCCGTACTGTTGATATCGGAGCACCACAATTGTCGATGCATAGCATCAGAGAAATGTGCGCTGTGGACGATATTAGCCACTCGTATGAGCATTTCAAGGCATATTTTGAAGAATTCACTGAATTGGATTGCAAGATCAAGGTGGATTGCCAAGACTGATGAAACATAGTGGGTTAGTTTTGCCAAGCTGTACTATTAGCTGACGCAAACTATGAATAAGGAGAATTTGTGAAAAATTGCAAATTATCTGTATTCTGATAATTTTGGCCTACTTATTTGACAGTGTGTGCAATTCTTGTCGTTAGAGCATTTTCATCAGTTCTATAAAAAAATCACTCTAAAAAGGACCTTTAGGGCCAGCCAAAAAAAATTACAGGGTTTATTTTAGTCACCTCTTTTAACAGTTCTAAATATATAGTTTAAATTTGAGTCAATCGGTTCTATGGTGAGTTGTACGAAAAAATAAAAAATGAGATTGGGATTTCAGAAAGTTTCTCAGATTGAGATTGAGATTTCTGGGAACCTAAGGCTCTGTTTGAAACAAATGAATGAAAAACACAAAAACAAAAAAAAAATTGTAGAAATGAAGAAAACGTAAAAATGAGAAAAGTGAGAAAAACCGTTGGAATTGAAAACAAAAGAATAGAAAACTTTTGGCTTTTGGAATGAAGGAACTCATAACACAGGAAATAACAAATAGAAACAATAAATAAACATCAAAATTAAATTTAGGTCGATTAAAAAATAAATTACAACTTATATTTTTTGTATTACAATACTTTTTATTCTAAGATGAATAACGGTTAAGTGGCGACAGTTTGCGGGACATAGACCAAAGGAAAGAAAGAATCCCATTTTTTTATCTCTAGCGCTCAAGCGGCAGGCACAGAATTTTTTTTGGTTCGATGGGGAGTGGCAGGCACCAGGCAAAGCAGCGGGCGCGCGAGTGATTCCCTTCGGTTGCACTGGATTTTTTTTATTCCTCCTTTTTGTGCAGCAAGGCGTTACTTTCCAGAGGAAAGGAAGGCTATAATCCTACGTTCCACGCTATATGATGTAAGCAATCCATAGGAATCATATTCCTTCAAAATTCCTTTGAAAATCCTTTATTTCAAACATAGCCTAAGGTGTTCAGAGAGCTGTTGAAGAATTATTTTTATACTTTTTTCTTATAATTTGATTTAAAGGAGTTAATGGGAAAGTTTTTGGAGATCGTATTTGTTTCAAATGACATTTTTGACTTCTAACATTAATTTTAACTATTTAGTTTATTAAAAAGTATAATAAATATAATTAATTTATTATATTTTACTTTATCATTAATAGTATTTAAAATGTAATTAATACTTTATATATTTGAATAAGTGTTTTAATAAGACAAGTCATCAAAGTTGATTTTAGCAATTAACGATGTCAATATTTTAAAATATGTAACTTATCACCTCAGAGCAATACTTTATTCTCTTCTTGACACGTAGGATCAAACAAAAAAAATTCTCTAAAATTTCTTACAATTCTGAAAATCGAGATGGGCTAATTGATCATGTTCATCTCGTGTAATCAATGTTGTTTGTGGACAGTGTTCATCCTGAATGCAAAATACAGAATTTTTAAAGTGACCAAAAATGTGAACACGGACAGCTATCGTTTCACGAAAATACAATGTCCATTGTCCACCTAATTGAAGACTTTCAGCGAATACAAGTGCTTGGGAGGGGGAGCGTCTCTTATTCATAGCGGTTGTCAACATGAGAAACTAGGATAAGGGGGTTTTGCCAAGGACGAATTGCAATCATCTGTGTTGATACAAAAACAACGTTCCTCATCCAAAATAAAAATTATTTAGACTATTCCCGAGCTTGTCAAAGCTGTGATAAAATGGTACCCCCCCAGACAAATGGAACATGAAAGTTGAAATCTCAAGATGTCAGTGCGAATTTTACGAAAACTCTGACAATGGACTTTTTGGTACACTCATGCTCAGTCTGAAAGCTCATCATGAGAGGGCTTTCTGCACTTCAGCAATCACTTCCTCGGGTGGTTTCTCAGCATGTAGATTTGCCACTAAGCCCTTCTTGGAGTAGTAGTCAATCACCTGGAAAAAACATGCCAAAAATGGGAATAAAATTAACTGCCTTATTTGTTCCAGTGTATAAACAATCTCACTTGCTAAAACATTTTTTGCCTAAATAAACAAACAACAAGTTACAATTTATCAGAACTCTGGCATAGTATTCAATTGTGGAGCATAAAAAATGAACACAAGTGCTTGTCCCACCAAATCATCAAAAAAACTTTACAAGGTAACACAACTTAAGAAATTAAGAAGAGATCAGCCTCTTAACAAATATCTGCCCAAGAATAAATAGTAACATAGTTCATTTAAGGAACAACACACAGGTTCAGTTTGCCGGTGGAAGGCTTCAAGCCTTGATTTCAAGACCTCAGCCGTGTCATCTCTCCTCTGAATCAGTGGCTCTCCAGTAACCTTGATGAGAAATAAAGAAGTTATGGCCTCACATTATTCCAGTTGTAAAGATATTCAGCATAAGAAATTAAAATCACAGTTGCACAAATGTTTTCTAGGCACTTACTTTCAAAGGCAAATTAAAAAGATAATTGGTGATAGAAAAAGTTAAAAACATAAAATCAGTGATCCAAAGAAAGATGCAACGTATCACTTAAACACTATCAAACGTACAAAAGCTTGTTTAAGAATCCAACATCTAACAACAAAAAAGATGTCAGTTTAAGTAAATATAACTAATCTGTTTATGGCATGTTTTAAAGTAGCCAGACTAAGTGCTTTGTGTTATACTTACATCATCAACTCCTGGAGTTTTTGGAGGTGCAAACTTTGTATGGTAAGTCCTACCACTAGCTGGGTGGATCCAACGACCAGTAATCCGCTCTTCCAATATAGCATCATCAATTGCGAAGTTCAACACCTTATCAACATTAGCACCTTGCTTTGCCAGCATCTCATCGAGCTGCATAGGATGCTTCATCAATCAGTGAAATAATATACTCCTAAATAGTAACTACAACATTAATCATTCATAAAACAGAGAGTCTGATGCATATTGATCAATGATCTGACCTTCTGTGCTTGAGTAACAGTTCTAGGGAAGCCATCAAGAATGAAACCTTTCTGGCATGAAGGTTTCTTCATTGCTTCGTCAATAATCCCCACTACTAAGTCATCAGAAACAAGCTCACCCTAGAAGTTAATGGAAATCAACATATAGTGGCGTAAAAAAAGTGCCGTTTCTTCTGTCAGTAGTTAACAACTCATTTGTGATATGAAAATAGTGCCTTATCCATAGCTTCTTTAGCTTTGATTCCTAGAGGAGTCTTGGCAGCTACAGCAGCCCTCAACATATCACCAGTGGCTAAATGGCATAGGCAATATTCATCCTTAATAAGGGGTGACTGAGTCCCCTTTCCAGAGCCAGGTGGACCTACAAACATTTGTAAAATATATATTGAATCCTCAAAACTGGGAGCATTCTGGAATATATTAGTAGCCAAAATTGCTACTCGACAATCAAATAGGAAAAGTATCAAATTATATCGTCTTTTGCTCTCTGCAAAAGCATTGTGACCTCATTTCTCCCCAGATAATCCCATAAGCTTCAATCCTGACTACCAGACATAATTACACCAGGTTAAATAAAATATGCTTTGCGCATGTTTGGATTGTGCCTAAGGTTGCCACACCTAAGATTAGTCAGTCAAGGTTTACTTAGCTTGTGTTTGGTTTCAGGTACAACTTCAGTCTGCCTAAGTTTTAGCTTCTGACACACTTGTCATAGGAAAAAAGTTTTTTTTTCCAAAGTTAGCTGATCAATTTGCTGGCTAAAAAGTATGGCAAGACCAATCTTAGGCAGCGTTTTGTGGCAAAGGTAGCCACACACCAAACATGCCCAAAAGGGAACAAGGCTACCATATAAATTTTGGCTACTCTTCCCCTGTCAGGTAAGTTTATCATGCCATTAAAAAAACGATTCTTGCGACATAGGCAGACATTGTTAGCATCAGAACTAACATATAGCTACACAAGATATGTTCAGTGACTTCAGTCATAAGAATCTAAAGAATTAGACGCAAAGGACTCAATGGAAAATGATAACTCATCAATATGTTACTCACAGAACAGGCTTATGCTTATTAAAAAGTCAGGTTTTTTTTTTCATATAAGCAAAGCTGCACCCTTTTCTTGTCATCATTACCAAAAGGCTTATATTTCAGGTTAATCCGACTCTCATTATTTCATTTTAATTTTAACAACACTCAAAAATTTCCATGTAATGCCAAGTTCACACCTCCTTCAATCGCCATGACAACTAGAAAGGCTAATTTCAAAAATGCCATCACCATTGATACCGAACAATCAAAGTACCATAGCCGCATCAGATCCCCCATTTGGCCGGACAACTCATAATTCGCGTCCCACCGTCCCACGACAACACCGAGCAACTAATTCACCGCAAGCACCGATTTCACCCGCGGCAAGACATGGTGAGATAAACAAGCAAGATTTTTAACGCGATTTTCCGCGGATCTAAAGCAAACGTGATGGAAAAGCTCGGACTTTACACCCGATAGCATCATCAAACGCAAATGACTGAATCCAACGACCGCCGGCCGAGGAGAAAGAGTAGGGGCGGGTGAGATTTCGGTACCGATGAGGATGAGGCGCTTGTCGGGCTTGGAGCTGCACTTCATGCGGCGGAGCAGCTCGTGCATCAGATCCAGCGACGGCACGTCCTCCAGGTTCGCCGCCATCTCCGCCGCCGGCGCCGCCTGAATGGGAAGAGCTCTAGTCGCGTGCGTTTGCCGTTGAGGTCGTCGACTCGTCTCGTCTGTGCTTGGCTGGTTGCGCTTGCGTCGTGGTGGGTTTTTGTTGGGCTTTCCATTTCTTTTCGGGTGAGGTGGGGACAAGTAGATTTGGGTTAAAAAAAAAGAATATTCATTTATTCATACGAAAATAGTGACATGAGTTTCTCGTGTAAAATAGCATATGGATTTGGTTTGATCTTGTCATATACTCCCTCCGGTTTAAAAAGAAAAATCATTTTGGACAATGTTTTGATCAAATATTAAAAATATAAATTCTAAATAAGTTTTTAACTTGTTAAGTTTAGAAATATAAAAATCATATTATTAGATTTGTTTTGAAAAGTACTTTCATAAATATATAAATATATTATTTTTTAATAAATATTTTCATAAAAAATGAAAGTTAAAGTTATGTTTTGAAGACTCTTTCATTGTTCAAAACGACTTTTTTTAATCGGAGGGAGTATATCATAATTAACATTGAAAAGATGTTTTAATTAACCTGTGGTTTATGATGGTTCATAACATTTTCATCTACTATTTTCATATTTATATTTACAATTTTTGTAGTAATTCTCACTCACCTGCTCATTTTTTTTCAATCCTATATTCTAATGCTAACTTGAGGATTAGTGTTCTTTTTATGCCGGTGAAATTACCTATGCTCCACAAACACGCTGGCCACCAACCCCAATGTTTGGTGATCACCTAATGGATCTAGTGCATTTTCTTGTGCCGGCCACATGAGCCACAGCTCCAAACATTTTCTTTTGCGACCTTGACCTGCAGCTTCCTCTCCTCGAAGTCTACGTTAACTTCTCTATAATTTTGTTCTTGTGCCTCGTGATCTGTGTGGTAGTATTGAATACTACCTCTCTCTCAATAGAAACTTATTTTTAGATTTTGTTGATCATAATTTTGATTAATAATTTTGATAAATTTAATTAATTTTAATAATATAAATTATATCTATTATGAAAGTATTTTTTATGATTTTAAAAGTACAAATATTAGATTTCTAAATTTAATTGAATATATAGAAATTATTGATCAAAGCTGTTATCGAAATCATATACCTCAGGTACTTACAATCTCAATTTAGTTCAAAGGTCCAGCCACGAATTGGCCCATCACTCCGCTCGCTTAACCAAACCTCACAAATAACTCAACTCCAACAAATCCTGAAGATGCAGTCCTGACACCATCCCATGGTCAAAACTACCCGAAGACGCAACCTGTCCCAACCTTCTGAGGGTTAGGATTATCCAAAGACGCATTCGGACTCTCAACAGTCAGATCCGCCTGAAGATACAACCCGACCACCCGAGGGTCGGGGCCGTTCGACGACAAAGTCCGACCACCTGAAGATCAGGTAACCACCTTACTCATCCGACCCATGGATCGGGCATCGCCTTTGGACGATCAACGCCCGACAAAAGCAGCCATTCCTAACACTGTGCAGCAGATACTGTGTATTGGAAAAGCTGGCTCGGCTCTGTCCACCCCGCGATAGACAAAAGACAAAGATAAGGACGACGACAAGATGATCTGATGCCTAAAAGCTGTCAGAGAATAAACTTAGAGATGCTCGCAACTTCACTCACTAGAGGGTCGCTCGGATTTGTAGACTCTAAGCCATGAAACTCCAATCCGACCTCTATATAAAAATGCACCGGAGACCTTAAATAGAAGAGGATGACACAATGAACACAACACACATACGTTCTATGGTTCTTGCTCAAACAGGAACTCTAAAACCATTGTAATCACATTTTTGAACTAATACAATCCACTCTCTCACGCACTGGACATAGGGTATTACACCTCTATGGTAGTCCGAATCAGGTATATCATTGACTCTTTCGTAAATTAGACCACATCGATAAGAAGAGCACACAAATCCATCTTTAATACGTAAATTCTATTATATCGGTGATTGAAATATCGACAGTTGTAGTCAACAAAACTCAAAAATAAGCTTCTATTGAGACAAAGAAAGTATTAAACACTGAATGCATGTTCAAGTGATTGCAAAACCATGCCAGGTATGGATTGACAGGTACATTTTAGGATAAACCCAAAGCCAATTTGATTGACAGGTAAATTTTAGGATAAAGTTCAACTCAGTCCCTTTAAGTATAGTCAAAACTTAGATAACCCACTACATTATTTTTTGTTCAATTTACCTCCACAAAATACCATTTGGTTCGATTTACATCATAATACAATTTATTTTTTTATTTCTTGGAACATAAGTATAATCTTAAGATGAGATTTTACGAGATGATAAATCCTATCATGACACGTGTTAAAAAAAATACATCATGATTTTGTATTGTTAGTATTTTTTACATGTGTTATGACACGTTTTATCATCTCACAATATGAAAAAAAAATATAAATTATATTATTGTGTAAATTAAACCAAAATAGTATTTTGTAGGAATAAACTGAATTAAAAAGTAATGTAAAAGGTTATCTAAACTTTTACTTATATATACTTGATGAGAGTAAGCTGAACTTTATCCTAAATTTTATACTACTTCCCCTGTTTTAAAATATAAGCATTTCTAAGTTTAGTTAAAGTCAAATACTTTTAACTTTGATTAATAATATTTAAAATATTAAATAGTTTTTATTATAAAGAGTTACATATTATGTAGGTTTATTTCATATTAAATCCAATAACATAATTTATATTAGATAAAATCTCATCGATTCTCCATTATTGATTGTTAAAATTTAAATTTTTTTTACTTTGATCAAATTTAAAAATATTTATATTTTAGAATGGAGAGAGTAACTTATTATCGAAATATCACGATGTGAAGAATCATTGGAACATGCGTGTTGCTTATAGGTTGCGCCATACCGACACGCCGAACTTTTTAAACTGTCCTGCTTCATCCTATCGTCGACCATCCTTGAAAAAACTCGCTGCTCGCCGTCATCCCCACTTGGCAGCTTCGTTATCGCTCTAACCTGAAGACCAATGACTTGAGGATCAGTTCACGAAATCGACTATCTGAATTCAGCTTCCTCGCAGATGCCGATTGTGATCTCAAGAGACTGCCCGTGGGCCACACAACGGTCAACGGTCCCAGATAAGCACTACGTGGCTGCCACATCAGCTATTGAGCAATTTGTGTATTAAAGCTTTATTTGTAGAGATTATGAATAACTTTTACAAATGATTATAACAGCTTACTTATGTTATAAGCTTCACAAATAGTTAAAAATCATAAGTAATTATATCCACAATCACTTTTACATTTTTTACTACTAATCACAAGCTATAAGTAGTAACTTTTACTACTTATTTCTTCGTACCACCTATAATCTATACTTAGATAAGTTGTTCTACCAAATAATTTTGAGATACAAAATAGATTATACAGATATATTTAGATAAGTGATTTTTATAAATAGTTTAATTTTTTGAATAATCATATTCCCTATCAAATACTCCCTCGTTCCCACGGTACATATAACGTGGAAAAAAATCCCACCTCAAGTGTCGTAGGACCGTAGCCTAATCTCTTTCTTATTTATTCCCAGCCACGCATCACAGCAGGAGGTCACCCACTCTCTCATGGATAGGCCTGCTCACGGAATCTCTCACCCAATCTCAAAGTCTCTGTCCTCGACTGGTCCGCCTCCCATCTGCATCCCCATTTCCTATCACCCATTGCCACCCATCCTCGGCCGGGCAGCCCCGTCCTCGCCTATCCCCAGCTCCATCTCCGGTCACAGCCTTCAAGCGCAGCTACAATTTCGAGCAAGGGGACTGTCGGATGCCGTCGGCCAAATCCGAGCGCAGGAGCCATGGGATCCCGATCCCTCTGTGTCGTCCTCTGTGGCAGTCGGCAGCAGGAGGCTTCGCGAAAGACTGCGTGGACAAGATCGGCATTGTGGCGGGCTGCGTGGCAGAGAGCGACACCGTGGCACATGGTGGCATTGAGTGAAACAACGTGAGTTGAAGGTCGGGATCAATTTTGCTCGCACAGTGAGGATGAATGCAATGGTGAATAAGATTTTATTTGTCTGATACAGCCATCGAGAGCAGCTAATTTATGTGTCTTTTACAGATTCTTTGGCATCTCAGCTATTTTTTTGTTGAACTCTTGACGTCACATGTGGTGAGGCGGATACTCGATCATGGTTTGAAAAATCAATCAAAACTGTTTCTAAACTATTATTCGGTTTTATTCGATTTCACACCTTGTGCGACGTGGGAAGCACAAGCATCGGATGCGTCCGGGGAACACACGTCAATTACTGCTGCGATGTAAGTACTCCTACCACCGCGTGCAGTTTTTTCTCCTTTTTGGCTTTGGTATGTCATTCCTTGCTTCGCGGCAAGGAAGAAGGCGCCTCTTCCCGAGACGTGACGTGACCGACGCGGATTTTCTCTAAGGGCCCCGGAGCTTTGGGAGGCCGCCCCCCCCCCCCCCCCCCGCGACGGCCGATACGTTTGCAGGGGGCCCAGTGCCAGTGCCAGACACATGGTCACCGAACTTTGGTGCTTGTGACGTGACCGATCTCTGTTAGCACACGGGGGAGTACCCGATAAACACCGCTCGAGCAACATCATTTCTGTCCGCTCGACATTCCAGAGAGAAAAATCATCTTTTGTTTATAAAAAAGCTAAAATAAACAGAGTATGAAATAAAAAGTAGATGTCTAATATGATTATTGCTTTGTTTACCTATTATGGCCTCTATGTTAGTATTGTTTATTGGGTAAGTGAATATACAGGTATAGATAAGACTTTTCTTTATCCGTTTTTATTTTATCCACCGAGTTACAATGAACTTGATCCATATCCGTATCCATGGCACCGAGTATCCGTGAGTGTATCCATTACTATCTTACTTTCTCCGGTTTTAAAATATTAATATTTTTTTATTTTTAATATCAAATTTAACTATTTATTTTATTAAAAATTATTAAATATATAAACTTAATGACAAAACAAAATTTTAATAAAATATTATATTTATATATATATATATTCTATTTTGTTAATAAGATAAATGTTAAAGTTAACGATGAATGTTTTAAAACTAGAGAAAGTAGATAGCAAACTACAGTTGAGCCGACCCGAGGCCCGGTGCTTTTGGCCCGACTCGGCACGACAGTAAAATGGACCGGGTCGGTCCAGGGCATGACTCGGGCCGTGCCTGGGCCTAGCTGTAGTCTCGCGGGGTCGGTCCGAGCACCGCTCGTTTAGACCGGCCTGGTTTGGTCCGTTCCGGAGCTCGTGTAGCTCGGTCAGTCCGGTTCGACACAGCACAGCGTGTTCGGCGTGTTTATTATTTTATTAAAATTTAATATTAAAATACATGTAATTTGACCTATTTATGTTTAAAATTTATAATTTTTTATATTATGTAATCAATTTCTCAATAATATCTAAAAAAATAAAATTTATTTTTTCATGCTGCGGGCCGGCCTGAGTGGTTAGGAATTACTCTCTGTCTTTAAATTATTATCATTATTGACTTCAAATATCAACTTTAATTATTTATTTTATTAAAAAATTTTAAGTAAGATATATTTTATTATACTATACTTTATAATTCAAATTATTTGAATCACGAGTTATAATTTTATGTACTTGAATTATTTTTAAAATAACAGTCAAAGATGATATTAGAACTTAATAGCAACAATTGAAGGAGTATACGAGGTGATTATATATACATCTTCCCGTAAGGCGCAGTTTGGAAATGGAGATTTTTTTTTCTTTCTATGTTTTTTATATAAAATTGAACTAATTTATAAAAAAATTCTACGAAATTCCTACGTTTTGAATGGAAGACTCAATTTTTTCTGTGAAATTGTACTAATTTCTATAAAATTACTTATAAAATTCATACGAAATTTTAGTAAAATTTGTGTGTTCCAAACAGGGCTAAAGAAATTGAAATGAGCCAACTTTGCGGTACAAATGCTGTGTCCTGGAAAAGCGAAGAAAAAAGGACAATCACAAGTACTACCACCAATAATTTGCCTAGTACTGTACAGTAAATAAACAGCTTCTCCAAAGTCCAATTAACCGCCAAATCTCACTTTAACACGGTCTTGATGACCGATTAAAAAACAAACCTCGGGCCTGCTGCTCGGCCGACGGATTCTTCCTCTCCCATCTCCCCCACCAATAGTTTACTCCTCCGCGTCGCTTTGCTTCGGGTCACGCACGATCTCCTCGTCGTCGTCGTCCTCGAGGTACAGCCGAGGCCGGCCTAGCTTGGCTCTGCTTGGCTTCTTGGTTGCGTCCAGTGCCCCTCGTTCCCTCAACCCACCGACACTCCGGACGGAGTGCGCGTCCACGAACGGACGGCGCTCACCCAACCCAATCATTCGCTCCCTCCCTTCCTCCCTCTTCTCCATTTCCTTCCTCGCATCAAGCTTTTCCGGTTCGTTGCTCGGCATTGCGCTGCTGGATTGAGGTGCCAGGTGGACGCGGCTCGTCTCGTCTCCGCTGCTCGCCTGGCGGTGGTTGAAGAAGCTCACGGCGGTTTGTCTTGTCCCTGCAGGCAGGCCCCCCTTCTCTATCCTTACCTTCGTGTCTGACCTGTTTCTTGGTTCCTCGTCTGGGTAGGCTCGATTTGAGTCTCGCATTTTTCCCCCGCGTTTGTTGTCTCCGATGCTGCAGCGATCTGGAAGGTTTTCTTGGCGCCAGAGAGGGGTTAATTGGTTGGTTTGGGTTTTGTACCAGATCGCTCGCTGCTGTACGACTACGACCTCCCGCTTTCGGTGGGTTTAGTGCTGCGTTTTGGTGTCCTAGCTTTTGCTTGATGTGTTTCGTTTAGCTTTCGGTCGCCATTAGAACCGTGTTGCATGGTAGGTTTGCCTTACTGGTACTAGTACTCTGCATTTCGGGTTTAATTGTGTACAAAGTTCCAGCCTTTTTTTCTTCAGTATAAGTGTCCGTTTTCTCGACATCGAGCCGTCAGTTTTGGAGTTTTTACCACTTGGACTTGATTTATCCCGGTATTGAGAGGGTGCCGGTAAAATCTCTGTCTCAGATCTCCTCGTGATCTTACCATTTCCCCACTTCATTATGAGCCTTTTTTTTAATAGTCTTTCACAGTATCCTAGTTTCAAGGAAAAGAAATATCCTTTATCGCTTACTATGACTCGATCGTTATTTTTCGTGGCACCAATGTGATGGGAATGGGATGTGTTGTATTTATGTCCACGATTGGTTGACTGAATTCTTCACTCCTCCATCATTGCAATAAATTTGCTTTCTGGTGAAGTGGTGATAGCTTTTAATGTTGACTGATGCTTGTTTCCTTCAGAAAGCATCTTGTAGGACTCGTTGCACATGATCTTGGCTCACTGTTATGTTATCTGCTTTTCTCCTTTAGTTAGTAACATAACATAATCCCGGTCATGATGAATGCAGGAACTTTACTTCCATTGTACTTCATGCCATTGTCCGATTTGTTGAAGTGAATCACATAGAGGGCAAGAGGGGTTTGATTTTCCTACAATACAAAACCTGTGAAGAGCATCTCCGTCTGTATCCACTGCTCCAGCAATGGTGTTAGGCCTCCGAACAAAAACGAAGAAGGATTCCGCCTTTCATGTGGATTTCAATATCCTCATCCAAGAAATCAGCCCATGGCCCCCTTCTGAATCCTTGAAGTCTCTGCGTTCCGTGGTCCTCTTTTGGGAAAATGGTGAGCGGAATTCAGGGAAGACGAACACTGTTGCACCTTCAGTTGCTTCTGGTTCTGCTGTTGGTAAGATTGAATTCAATGAGTTCATAAGCATACAGGCTTTTTTCCAAAAGGAAGGGTCATCCAAGAGCGGAAAGTGGCAGAAGAACCTTCTTGAGTTGAATTTATATGAACCAAGGAGGGATAAGCTCAAAGGCCAGCATCTGGGGACTGCAACTCTGGATTTGGCAGAGCATGCGATGTTTCATGAGGATAGCAGTGTTCCTGTGCCTCTCAACTCTAAGAGAAGCTTCAAACACAATGCCCAGCCCATGGTCTACCTCCAAATACAGCCTCTAGATGGGGATAACTCGAGCATCTCATCAAGAGATACATTATCAAAAGAGGCATCAGTTGATAAAGATTCAAAGGAAATGGTTTCTGCAACGATGAGTGAATACACTGAGGATACTGAGTTTGCTTCCTTTACTGATGATGATGAGGAGGAAGCTCCATACCAATATCGCTCAGGTGGGAATGTTCATACCGGTAGCAATAGATCACAGGAATCTCTCAAGGTAAAAGAAAAACTTACAGATATCTAGTGCATCTAATTATGTCTGTTCATCTTAATTTCCTATTTTTTTTTTGGTAAATCTCCTTTTTGCAATCTTTCTTGCTAAAACTATTTTTTAGAAAAGATGTAACAAACTAGCAACATTAAGAGGGGCACATGTACTACACCCATGTTTCAATCATAATTCCAAAATGTCGATAATATATCATATATCCACTGTTTCAGTTTCCACACTTTTCCTCTCTTCGGATGAAATAGCCATTGCTATATTTGGACAGTTCATACTATTGTTTTCTTTCCTTCTATTACCCATGCTTTCTGTACTTACATTGTTGAGTAAACAGCTTGTTATCTGTCAATAAAACATGAATTTCATGCTGATTAACTTAGAAAAAATAATGTTTGCGTGATTTAGTTCTCTTATCCCATCACAACACATTTCTTGACATTATCTTCTGGTTTCTATCATCTGCATTTCCTTTGGACTTGCTAGGGCAAAGATGTCAAGATGAGTAATGAAGGCACCAGCTCATCCTTGGCTTCACAGCGTGAAGTGGCATCATCCAGTACAAAATTTAGAAATGAAGAAATTGAGAAGTATCCAGTTCAGGTCCAGAAGACAAATGGCCATTCAGGAAACACATCTTCATTATCTGATTCGCCTGGAGAACATGCTTCATCTATTCCACCACACAATGCATTCAGAAGTGGTCGTAAAATGTCGTTTGCATATGGTATGGCTGATTCCAACCAAAGACACTTTGGGGAGAGTACTTATAGTACTTTAACTACTGATAGAGCGAGGAACATGAGGTTCAGTATGAGGGTTCCAGATGTTAATGGAAGCATCATAAATAAGAGAATTGATGCCCAAAAGGAAGAAGTAAAGGAAGTCTATTCCCAGGATATTGGCATTGCTCATGAGAATCAGGCCAATGCCGATGATGGATTGCATGTCCAAGAGCCAATACGCATTTCAAATAATCGAAACGACAGCAAAGTCCGAGAGCTAGAACTTAAGGTCGAGTTGCTTGAAGCAGAGCTACGAGAAGCAGCCGCTGCTGAGATTGGCCTTTATTCAGTAATTGCAGAACATGGAAGCTCAGTGAACAAGGTCCATACACCAGCACGTAGGCTCTCCAGACATTTTGTTCATGCACTAAAAAACTGTTCAAGGGACAAGATGGGAGGTGCAGCAAGAAGTGCTACTTCTGGTCTTGTTTTGGTTGCAAAAGCTTGTGGATATGACATTGCAAGGTGCATGGCATTTCATCTTCTTATTAATACCTAAAAGAAGTTGAAATAACTCAAACTTTACAATGCATTGTTATTTCTATAGACTGACATAGTTTTCTTTTGTCCAATCAGATTGAGTTTCTGGCTGTCAAACTGTGTTGTACTTCGCGCAATTGTTACTGAAACATCTATGCAATCAGGCATGGCAAATGGCATCAATGGTAATGCTTATAATTCTAAAACAACGCACAAGAAAAATTCTGCATCAATGTGGGAGTCACTTAATAGGAAGAAAGGAAAATTACTTTCCCCTGAGTTTGATAACTGGGAAGATGCGGACACATTTATAGCTGCGTTAAAGAAAATAGAATCGTGGATATTTTCAAGAATAGTTGAGACCCTTTGGTGGCAGGTTTGTTTTCTTTTATCCTTTGGTGCATGTGCTTTTCTTTGGAGGAGTCTTTGAAACTTATTACCGTACAAACCTTAATTTGTAGACATTTACACCACATATGCAATCTGCTCATATAACCAGTGACTTAAAGCCTGCTTCCAACGCGAAGAAAAGCTATGGGCGCATCGCTATTGTGGGAAACCAGCAGCAAGCAAACAAATCAATAGACATATGGAAGAAGGCTTTAAAGGAGGCATCAGAAAGGCTTTGCCCAGTAAGGGCAGCTGGACATGAATGTGGATGTCTGCCTATGTTAGCCAAACTGGTGAGCTTCATATGATTGATCAATAACTCAAATGTGCTCCTATTTCAGAAAGTAGGCATAGAAATATTTCATTACATATTTGATATTTGTAGTATGATAAGCTTTTTGTGAGGTTGTGACTTTTGTTCTCTATCGATTTTTTAAACAAAATAGCTTCTCAATTTAAGCAACAAATGACATCTCAACACTGTGCCATAAGCTGCAATTATTTTCCACCCTGCATTTATTAGTTGTGCATTGGTTGACTTGCTAGATACAATACATCTTGATTTAAGCTTTAGGCATGGAGAATTATAGAAAAAAAAGAGAAGGGTCTTAAAAACATTTGACTTATACAATTTCCTGACAGTATCTCCCCTCAACAGGTGATGGAGCAGTGTATTGCAAGATTGGATGTCGCAATGTTTAATGCTATTTTGCGTGAGTCTGATGACGAGATTCCTACCGACCCCATGTCTGACCCAATTACGGATCCTAAGGTTCTTCCGATCCCATCTGGGAAATTTAGTTTTGGTGCTGGGGTCCAACTAAAAAATGCTGTAAGTTGAACTATAATCATGCTTCGCGGTGAGATCACACAAAAAAATTGGATCTTTTCTTTTCTATCTATTTTCACTTGTTATCAAGACCACTGATTAGTATATTTCTTCTAGATTGGTAGCTGGTCCAGATGTCTTACTGACTTGTTTGGTATGGATATGGATGACTATCCTGAAGTTGAGAATCAAGATTGTGAAAATGGCTTTGCTGAATCTGGAAAGCCTTTCTATCTCATGAATGCATTGAGTGATCTACTAATGCTCCCTAAAGATGTGCTCATGGATACCGGTACTAGGAAAGAGGTATACATGCAGTGCTTATAATGATGCGAACCAATTTATTTTGTTACATCAAAGATTTCTAAAAAGTTCTAATATAATAATATCATGTTTTACAGCTTTGTCCTACGTTCAGTTCATCAATCATCAGGAATATCCTTGATGGTTTTGTACCAGATGAATTTTGCCCAGACCCAGTTCAAGATTCTTTACTTCAAGCACTAGAATTGGAGGTTAGTTTATTTGATTTCTGGATGCATTGAACGTATGTAAACAGTTATGAGCATAATTTTCTCATCCTGTATAGTTCATCTCACATTCTGTAGACATCAAATAAATTGTGGTTAAGGTGTAAAAAAAATTAAAATTTGGTTATGGAATACACAAACTAGCAAATTACTGAGGTAATCTGTGTTGCACAGGCCTGATTTCTTGCAGAACATGTATACTCAATTATTGACTATCTGTTTACGAGCATAATTTTCTCATCCTGTATAGTTCATCTCACATTCTGTAGACATCAAATAAATTGTGGTTAAGGTGTAAAAAAAATTAAAATTTGGTTATGGAATACACAAACTAGCAAATTACTGAGGTAATCTGTGTTGCACGGGCCTGATTTCTTGCAGAACATGTATACTCAATTATTGACTATCATTTGTCAAATACTCCTGCATTTTTTTGACTTGCGCATAGACTGAAATGCAATCACGCAATTGTATTCTTGGAAAATAGAAAATTGGGTGCCAGTCTAGCTTTTCACAATATTCAACTTTTAAGCACCATAAGCAATTTTGAAAGCCTACTTGGATGTAGGTTATTTAGAAATGGGTTGAGAGTTTCACGGTAATGAAAGCATAAACATTGGAAGTACTGAAGTAAGCGCATCAGCATGCAAATCTAGCAAATTTGTGTTGCTTCCAAATTCCAATGAAATAAATAGAAACTATTAGCCATCAAATATACTCACCAATCTTTGCTATTGTCAGGACCACCTAGAGGGCAACAAGGGCGTACAATCGATCCCATGCAGCGCATCACCCATCCTGTACAACCCTCCTGGATCTGGAGCAATACTAAGCGTAATCGGCGACCCCAGGAAGAGCGGTTCTGCCATCCTCCGCAAATCCAACACGAGCGATGACGAGCTCGATGAGCTGAGCTCCCCACTGACCTTCATCTCCAACACATCGTCGAACCCGCTCGCGAAGCTGAAACGGATCAGCAACTCGAGCACCACGAGGTACAGGCTCCTCCACGAGGTCTGGAAGCTGGACGACCAGTAGGGGCTTCTCACGGCAGCCTCGCTATATTTTGCTCCTGTAAATATAAGTATCCATTCCTCATATGATTCTCCAGTCTTTGTTTTATCACTAACGAAGTCAGAGAGGGAACAAAATACGAGTGAATTTTGTAATAAATTCAGTGTGTCTTATCTGTGCTCAAATATGAATCGTGTCACTGAGAAAGTAGATGAACCTTGGGTGATCTGTGATCTGAGTCGCTAACAGGATGCACCAGGCGGTGGTGCAGACTCCTGGCCTTGGGTAATCGCATGGCACTGGCCCAAGTATTAACTGCAGGCCCATTTTCACTGCCGTGGCACGAGCGGGTGAAAGTCCTTTTGTCCCACATTGCTCCCCTACACCGAGCAGCATCCGTTTATAGCGCTGAGCCAAGCGCTGGGTCCCACCTACGAGGGTGAAGTGTGGCAAACGGAAGGGGCTCCCACGTAACACTCGCACTCTGTGCGTTTGTAACCCTAAACCATTCTGCTCTCCCTTCCATGTGGGGTTGAGTTGCAGGAGACACTGTTGTGTCAAAAAAAAACTACAGGGCTTTCTCCCGGTGCTTTGGCCTTCATAATACAAGCACCGATGCCTTGCGTGGGAGGCCCTTCTGTCAGGGTTGGTGGGTCTCGAGAAATCAGGGCCCTATATATCCCCCTAGTAGCCCTCTTTTTTCCTCAAAATCAATGGGAGCAAATTGAAGATATTACTTATAATTAATGCGGCAAGTCAAGATGGCCGAGTTGGTCTAAGGCGCCAGTTTCAGGTACTGGTCCGAAAGGGCATGGGTTCGAATCCCATTCTTGACAAAAATACTTTTTTCCAATTGCTGTTTTTTTTAAAAAAAAAAAGTAAATAAGCCTTTACAGCAAGTGTCCAAGTGGTGCACATGCTCGGTTGATAAGACGAGCCAAATTCCTTTTTATTTCCAGCATATTATTATCCACCCAGTCCCAAGTCCAATTGATTGGAGTAGTCCCAGCCATTATTTTGGATTGGTCCAATCAAAATGGCACCAGCATTTGACATTTTCAAAACGGCAGATGGAGCTGGTGATCATCCATGCTGAAGTAGGATAACTATCCATGCAGATCGGATAGCAACTCAGATGAAGGGCTTGTCTGCAAGTTGGAAGTCAAGAAAATGTTGCGCAGGGCTGCAACCAAACTTCTGAGCTTTCCAAATGGATCAGGCGCATCTTTTGAATAGTCATTCGAGCTCAATTACGGAGACCATGGAAATTCAAACGTTCCAACTTCCAAATAAGGCGGTAGCTGGTGTATACAGTGTACCTATATTTTTGTAGAGAAGATAATATCTTTATTTAGACAGGGCTAAGAATCTTTATCAAACCTATACGCTCCTTTAGAGAATGTCAATATCTTTGTCGACGTTGATAAACTACTCCTTCCAGTTCGTCGATTTATAAAGATGAGCAAACTTTGCACACAAGGTTCACCATTCATGTACCATGGAACTCAAATGTAATTAAAATTCACTAGAACTCAATACATGCATAGAAATTATTCCCAGACATGGTACAAAGACCCATCAATACACGATCGCTGGAAACTCACCAGTTCTCGCATAATTTTATTCCTAAAACAAGGAGACAGCTTAGAGGCCCTTCTCAAGCATTGCCCGAACCCGGGTCGGGAGGCCATAGAGCCTGATAAACCCTTCAGCGTCAGCCTGGTTGTAGATCTCCCCATTCTCAAAGGAGGAGATGTCCTCCCTGTACAGGCTGTAGGGGCTCTTCCGAGATGCGACGTTGATAGAGCCCTTGTACAGCTTGAGGGTCACAGAACCAGTGGTCGTTGCTGTGAGCTTCTCCATTAATGCATCAAAGCCCTCTCGGAGCGGGTGAAACCAGAGGCCTGCATAGACCAGCTTGGCGTACTTGAGTGCAACGATGTCTTTCCACTGCATTGTCTCTCTGTCCAGAGTCAGGGCCTCTAACTCACGGACTGCAGCTGCCATGATGGTGCCACCAGGGGTCTCGTAGACACCCCGGGACTTCATACCGACAAGTCGGTTTTCCACCATGTCAATGCGGCCGATTCCATGCTTCCCACCAATTTCATTCAGCTCCGCAAGGAGGGAGGCTGGCGAGAGATCTCGTCCATTGATGGAAACAGGCACGCCAGCAACAATGCCAATCTCCAGGTACCTGGAGAATTCATTAAATGAGCATACATAATTAATTAGGCAACACACTGCAGCAAAGATGAACAGACATATTTTTCATAACAAGACCAGTAAACATCAAAGATTGATTACTCACTCAGGTTCTGAAGGTGCGTTTTCGGGGGCAACAGACATCATGTACATGTCTTCCTTTGGCTCATTTGCCGGGTCTTCCAAGATGTCACCCTACAATGTTGAGGGATCAACTCACAAAGGTAAGCATCACAAATTTCAGGTGCACATAAACAATAAACAAAAAGATGAACCAAAGAAGTGCTTTACAAAAACTACAATTAATCAACACGAAAATAAATACCTCATGGCTAAGGTGCCACAAGTTCCGATCTCGGCTGTAAATCGATTTCTTCGAAACAGGAACTGGTATATTATGTTTCTTTGCATACTCAATAGCATCTTCACGTCCTGTGATATCCCATTCCCTCCAAGGGGCAACCACTTTAAGCTCCGGGTTTAGAGCGTAAAATGTAAGCTCAAAGCGAACCTGAAAAAAAAAGGGCATTATCAGACGACTGTCCAAACTAGTATTCAGATCAACATCATATTTTACCTGATCGTTGCCTTTCCCAGTGCATCCGTGGGCAACTGCATCTGCACCAACCTCCTTGGCAACATCGACCATTGCCTACAGTGGAGATATAATTGTTTAATATACCTTTTGTTAGGCCATAATGCAGGTGCCTTGTCAAGGAATACTTAGAGACCCTAGGATGATAAGTACTATGAGGAGGGAGTAGCCAACTAAAGCTCAGGGAAATATACATATCAAAATTTAATTGTGGAAACATTAATGGTGATTACACAAATAATATACAGTTATTGTACAAATTTTACCTTAGCAATAACAGGTCTAGCCATTGAAGTCCCCAGTAGATATTTTCTTTCATAAACTGCACCAGCACGCAGGCAGGGGTATATATATTCACTAACAAATTCTTCTTTCAAGTCCTTCACAACAAGCTGGCAAGCACCACTAGCTTTTGCCTTCTTCTCCAATCCTTCCAACTCAATGGCACCCTAAGGATTGTTTAAAAAAAAATCAATGGGTAGAAATGCCAAACTATTATACTAGCTCATTTAAATAGTTCTGATAACAACAAAAAAAAATTAATCAGTTGAAGATTGGAAATAGAACTAGGAAAACCAAACTACCAGAAGGGTATGTAACAATTAAACTATGACAAGTAAGTGATAAACAGAGATGGGAGGAAGAAATGAGAGAAACACTGATATGTAGGCATTCCTCAAGCTAACAAGAGAATAGTACAGTCATTTTCATTGTGTATAAAGCTGAGCGATAGTCTTGTTCTGGCATAACACTGCATACCTGGCCAACATCAGCAGTGAAGCAGACGACTTCACAACCATAGTTCTCCCTACAATTTACAAAACAAAAAGGCATGGTTTCACATACTGGCTCAATATAGAGGTTAAGGTTGTCAAGATCCATATCAGAAAGAAGAGGAAGAAACATACATACCTGAGCCATGGAACAATGACAGACGTGTCTAAGCCGCCACTATAGGCTAAAACAACTTTGTTCAATTTGCCACGCAAGCCACCTTTGTTTTGCTCACCGCCGCTAGCAGTAGAAGCTGCACCCTGCTCTTTGCCAGTGGCCGCTGCGCACCTGATAGCTGCATAATTTCATTGAAAATACAAGGATATCAGACATCATGATTCATGAGAAAAGCAGAATGCAAATGTGCCGTCCATAGAGATGTAAGGTAACATAACAGAAAACAGATGGCGTTGGTAGCACATGGTAACATTGCAAGTGGACGCGCATAAAACATACTCCCTCCGTTCTTAAATTGATGTCGCCATTGACTTTTATAATTAACTTTGACTATTCATCTTATTTAAAAAAATTTGTTTGAATATGTAAAATTTTAAGTTGTGATTCAAATAACATTAATGATAAATCAAAATATATAAAATTTATTAAATTTTTTTGAATAAGACAAATGATCAAAGTTGAATTTAAAAGTCAACGGCGACTTCAATTAAAGAACGGAGTACATTATTTACAGAAGGCAAAGGGGGGTACGTATGTGGCAACCAAATACCTTGGCCATTGCGGGCCTTGCTCCGGTGCCGGGGAACCTTGACGACGGTCGAGCCAGGAAGGCCACTCGACAGCACCGCAGCCTAAAACCCACATCGAAAGAGGAACATTCGTGATTCTCGACGTCGTCCTCTCAGAAGAGGGAAACAGACGGAGGAACCAAATGAACGAACATCGGGCGTACCTTGTGGAGGCAGCGGGACGCGCTCGAGTCCGGACGCGCGCCGATTCCTGCACCTGCAGAGCCAGCCAGCGAGAACCCGTGAGTACAGCCACGCGCTGACGGGAGAGGGATACGTACGAATCGAGCGTTGTCGCTGAACGACGCCGCGAAGGGCAGAACGCGCTTACCGACGAACCGGGAGGGGGCTCCCGCCGACGCCATTTCTCCGAGCAGAGGGGACGGGGCTGAAGGAGAGAGTGGGGTGGAGGAGGAGCGCGCTTCTCCCGAGGCGGGCGCGCTCCGGGTGAAGTAGGCGAGGCTGGGGCCGGGGTTGGTGGAGTCAAAGCGGCGGCGGGGCGGGTGAGGATGGAGGCGGAGGGGTTTAGGATTTTCACCAGCGTGGGATGGGAGGACGGAGGTAGAGGGCGCGTGGAGTTGGGCCGGGCCAATCGGAGGATTTGGTTAACCGAGCCCATAACGGTCAACCGTTCAGTCAACCGCCACGTCGGCGTCGAAATATCGAAAGAGCGTATTTTTCTTTTTCAGGAAATCGAAACAAAAGATCGTCGTTTTCTTTTTGGGGAAAGGCAAATCGGCGATGCGCTGCTCCTCGTATCGGTCCACCTCCACGAATATACTAACAAACACATAGAGAAAAATCGAAAGAGTTACCCTATGTCGACAGAATTCAACAGGGCAACTTCCAACTTCTCCCTTGTCTGAACGACGAGAAAACAAAAACGGGGGGAGTATTAGGTGTTTGAGATAATGATTTGCAAGGTAAAAGATAAAAATGCATTAGATTCATAATTAAAGATAACCCCACAAAATTAAATACTGATACATGAAAATTAGAGATGACAGGCCACGCAGAGGTGGAGCCGAGTCTTCAGCGGAGCTAGAGCCAAGTCTTAGCGCCATGCTATTTTGGTTGTGATCCCAGTGCATATAAGGAGAGGTGAGGGGCGGCCAGAAAAAAGGCCACGAGTTCAGGCACCGTCCTCTTTTCTCATAAATCTTAAGTCAGATCTTAAAAGCACTGAATCAAGTTAAAGGTCATCAACCAATCTAGTGTATCAAGGAGGGTGTCACTGAACAAGAGAAGTGAAGATCAGAAGGGAGGAGACCCAGATCCAGTGCACGACCACAGGAATCAACCTCGACATCAAGCGCAATGTACGAGATCTCATCTCTAGACACGGTCAGTCACCGAATTCCGCATTATGTGTTGTGTTCATGTTTTAGGCTAATGATCCTGAGGTTTAAGCACCTAAGTATATCCTACGTTAGGTTGCATTAATTGGTTGCTTGAATCAATTTCATACGGGATGAAATGGTTCAGCTGATGGATGAACTTAGATAGGATGATTAAGGCTGTGTTTGGAACGGGTAGAGATTATTATAATTTGAATTATGGAGATAGTTTATATAATCTAGTTTATAAATATAATTTGATAGATGTGTTTGGAAGTTATATTATAAAAACTACTTATCTAGTTTTTTCTTGACTAATGATTTATTTGTCCTTTGTTTTTTTAAAAGCAATTTTCAATTTTTATAAGGGTAATTTATCTTTCGTCAGGCATAATCAAATTTTAATTACAATGAGTTTATTATAATCTAGGTTTTTAATTTTTATAATCCATATAAAAAACCGACATGTTTAAAACCACTATCGTTATATAATTTAGATTATCATAATCTAACAGGTTTCAAACACGGCTTAAGTAGTGTTTGGTGGAGTGAATGAAATTGTATATATATTTGTTTGGCTGACTGGATGGAATGGTCTAGAAAGGCACAAGTTTATGTTTAGTTGGTTACCTCCATTGTCATGAAAATGCAAATAAAGCCAATAATCATTCTAGGCAGGATTTAGAAACACGACTAGTCCATATGATTTGGCAGGTTTGTGACAACAATACTAACATACTAGTAATAAAACGTTCTCTACCAAACATGTGGTACTTCCCTGTCTCTGGCAGGTTACGATTTTTTGATCCAGCTATTCTGAGCTGGTTGGAAACTTGTCGATAACTATTTCCATGTCATTATCCAGCATGGCCCCATTTGGAATAAAAGAATAAAAAAATAGAGGAATAAAAAAGTAGGAATGGAGAAAACACAAAAATTGAAAAGTAGTAAAACCACTTGAATCCCAAATAGAGGAATGAAAAAATTAAGGTCCTGTTTGAAATGCAGGAATTTACAGAAATCTCGTAAAAATTTCACAGGAATCAGTTCAATAATTTCATAGGAAAAAAAGTGCAGAAACATAAATTTTTTCTCCATTCCAAACGAGGTCTAAGGTGTTTGGAATATAGAAATAGAAACATAAGATCAGAAAATGTTAGTGCAACTAAAGGTACAAGTCTAGACCTCAACTTTTTAAATCGGATATTTAACCTCCTAAAGTATTGAAAAACATATAAGTCTAAAACTTAACATTTAAATTCGAATATTTAACCTCTCGAAGTATCGAAAACCGTCTAAAGAATTGATGGGCTGTTTTAGAGATAATTTTACTGTTTATAGATCAACATGTCAGTTTAAAATTAGTTTATTTTACCCTCTCATCTATTCACGCTCCAAATTTTAAAATCGAACATTTAACCCCTTAAGTATTGGAAAATGTTTTCTTAGAAACCATGGATGAACATTAGTACTGAAATTTGATACGGCGGTCAGCGAGCTAATTTTTTTTGTTTGTTTGGGGTAATTAGGATGGCAGCAGCCACAACGTCTTCCCTTGAGTTGGATTAGATTTTTCAATTTCTGTGAATCGTACGTGACTTGCTTCCTTTCCTATGGAAACAAATGGGTCATTCCTTTATTCCAAACTGATAGCTCCACTTCCTTTCATTTGAAATCCATTCCTATAAAATTCCTTTGAGCCAAACGAGGATTCATATTGTCCATCCTTAACAGCATTCAATATAGAGAATCAAACAGAGAACCAAACACTACCTTCTCGGGGAAAAGGATGAATATCGAATGGAGGAGAGCTCTGATTTGTGGAGCCTAAAATTCTGTAACCCTGCAAAACATTTTTTGCAAAATGAAGACTGGCGGTGTTTCTCATACATATATTCCTATACAACGGTGAAAAATCAGCATTGCATCGAAAAGAATGCCCAGAAATTACACAACCCCAATTACAACAGAAGAGAGCAAAAAACACAAAGAAACCTTGATGAGCTCTGAACAAGAGAGAGAGAGAGGAAGAGAGAGGGGGAGTAAATGAAGCAGGAAAAGGAAAACATGGAAGAAAAAGGCATCCATCCGCACGCACGCATGCATGCATGGGAAGAACGTCACTCAGGCCCCGATCTTATCGAGGCTGTCCGCGACGGCCTTCATCCTGGGCCGCATCTCGGGGTCGACCTCCGTGCAAGCCAGCGCGACGTGGAACGCGGCGAGCACCTCCTTCTTGGGCAGCGGCGGCGGCGGCGCGTCGGCGCCGCCCCGCAGCAGCGCGGGGTCGACCATCTCCGCGACGGGCCGCGTCTCCTCCTCGAACCCGCGGCGCACCCAGCGCACCACCTCGGGGACGACGACCGC
>BCLG01001028.1:48666-90754 GCA_001602295.1 Zoysia matrella | reverse complement strand
GATGTTGGACGGTTTCACCTCGCCGTGGACGAACCGCCGCGGGCTGCACTCGTGGATGTGCGCCAGCCCGCGCGCCGCGCCCCGCGCGATCTTCAGCCGCGCCGACCACGACAGCGCCGGCTGCCCCGGACGACCTGAGAAATCAACGATCACCTCAGTCAGTCATTTTTTTAAAAAAAAAATCAGATTATTAGTTACAAAAAAGAGTAAATAATTCCCGAACACAGTGATCTCCAGACCGTGGCTTCCCACTCGATCAATCACATCACGCAAAGCTGCATCTGCCAACCTTTTGTCCCACCCAATAAGCCCTAAAAAATCTCGTAAAATGCGCCATTAGCAGCCCCAACAACCATCATCAGCGTCCTGATGATGCACCACCCGCACCACACCACACCACACCCAGGCGTGCCCATGCTCAATCATCACCTTCTTTCCTGCCTTTCCCCTTCGACGACGACAAGGCCAAAAGGGGAGCGTGCGTGCTGTCGAGTGTCGAGCCATGACAGTGGCAGTGGCAAGGAAATGTTTCAGGATCGGACGTCGGAACAGAAAGGTCTCT
Source organism: Zoysia matrella (assembly GCA_001602295.1). Classification (NCBI taxonomy): domain Eukaryota; kingdom Viridiplantae; phylum Streptophyta; class Magnoliopsida; order Poales; family Poaceae; genus Zoysia; species Zoysia matrella. The sequence continues at coordinate 90,192 of BCLG01001028.1, read as the reverse complement.
CTCTGCTTTTCTTGGCGAGCTCCTCTGCTCCAGCCTCTGCTTCTCTCTTCTGCTTGAAGTAAAAGGGGACCTTCCATTCTCAAAAAGGCAGCTTTTGGGGGTTGTCAGCTCGGCGTGACGTGGTGCGAAGCTTTCCCCCAACATTAGTCTTGAAAGTGTAATCGTTAGCAGCTGTCTTACGGCTTAAGCAACAAACCATCCTCTTGCGTCTTTTGATCACTGGTGTTCGCTCAGGCATCCTTTTTGTACGGAGTGTACTTTTCATAAACAACCCAAAAAATATAAAAGGCGTCCTAGATGATCAAGGACAATGGATGTACAATATATGCACAAGATCTTGCTACACATTACTGTGCGCTAACGGATCTAGACACTCCTGAAAGGATTTCAGATGAAGAATTGTTTCATATAACGTTATCATTTTCATATAACGACTACAATAAATTATTTGGAGCATGAACTCTCCTATATGAAGCTGAAATGTTTTGAGAGACTCTTCTAAAAGGAATTATAGGAGATAAAATATATGACAGTAGCATGCTGGGCTCACTTCTCCCTCTCACTTTCAAGGTAGGTAGGTATTTGGCCGCTTCCTTAACAAGTTGGCACAAAAAACCGATGGCCTTGTTGAGGACCCCCAGCCAGTCCCAGCATTATTGAACCGGGATGTCCCACGAGATCCTGGGCGAATTACTCCTCTGAGCCAATCAAAGCGAGCTCCAAGAACAGAGCACCGGTGTCACCATGGCCAGAAGCGGGGCGCGCGGGGCGATCGACCCAGGCTGACACGATGCCCGCCCGGCATGGACGGCGGTCCAGCCAGCTCCAGACGAGGAGGGGACACGCCGGTGCGCCCGTCTCCAGCCCCGTTTTTGGAGGCTTTCGTCGCTGCCGCGGCACCACCTCTCTCCGATTCGTAGCGCAGCGCGCTCCCGTGCCCGTAATTCGGTCGCATCTTCGGGGTCCGCCGTGGAAGGATAGACGAACGCACCATGCTGAGGCGGCGGGTTCCCCTAGTGGCTCACCGATTGACGACGCGCGTCGCTCTGATGACGAGGGTTGGTGGATAGATAGATATATAGGCTCTTATTTCTATTTTATTCACAGAAATAAATATAATCTATATTTAAATAGTAAATTTATTTTACAGTTTATTAGTTTAGTAGTTTTTTAAAATAAATTAAACAACAACTTATTTTTTAGTTATTTTTTACCAGCTGTAAAAATAAACTGCTTTTTTAACGAGCTTCAGCTATGTCAAACAAGACCATATACATATAAACATATATATAATCCGTTTTGACATGAGTTCTAATTATATATCACGCCAAAAACGATACTAAGAAGCATCCAAAGTGCTCCAGCACGCACCAAACAACGCAGCTAAAATTCGAGATAATCATCACGGCGGCTATTCACTGTGCTGTGCCGTGGGTCGCGGGCACAGTATATCCTGCTGTAGACAGTGCTAGTACTTCTACGAGCAGTGTTTTTGTTCATCCTTCTACGAATGCAAGTTGCGGTCCATTATCTTTCTAGTCAGATTGAGATCTAGGAGTACTACTGCGCATGTGTCCACTTTTTTTTTTCTTTTCTGAAATGGCATGTGTTCACCATTGAGAACACAGAGGTCAGAGGATGTTCAACGCTCATTTGTCGCGCGTAAAAAAGAATAATTTTGTGTTTTAGATCCCAGTGATTTTGTTTATCCCTTTTATATTTGATACCTAGAATTTGGGGCAAGGTTTCACATACATTCCATTTGTTCTGATTTCCTAGTAAAAATGTTTCAAAAGCCTTGGTTAAAAAATTTCACTGTCAGAAGAAGAAAGTAATTAGAAAATGTGAAGGGAAGAACTAAATGTTTCAAATTTAATGAAAAATTTTTAGAAGTGCTCCCACTGTTTTAAAATTGTTGTCGTTAGGGCAAAGATTCTAGTTTGAATTTAGTTTAAGTTGGTCTGATGACAAAAAATTGACTAGGACAGAGAGATTAATAGTTTGGTTGACTGATTACTAACAAATAAAAAATCAAAGTGGTTCGATCTTGACGTTGTGTAGTGCCAACCCTAGGTATCATCACAAGTTTTTGGTGGGGTTCTTATCTTAGTAGCAAACCAGTTAAATGCTTCAGGCTAAATGTGCAGAATCACATCTCGTGACACACTAATCACGCATCTATCTGAACATCTCGATAAGAAAATTCGGTTGCAGGACGACGCTAATCAGCAATTAACAAGGGCACATCGCATCTTTTCCCGACATAAAAAAAATATTAGGGGATCGATCAAGCGGAGACGAGCAGCAGTAGAACTTACCGCGCAGCGCGGTGGCTAGGTTGCCGTTGCCGACGAAGTCGGTGACGACGAGCTTCTCGTCGGAGGACCAGTAGTAGGCGCGCAGGCGCACCACGTTGGGGTGCCGGACCCGCCCCACGGCCCGCGCCTCCGCCGCGAACTCCTTACACCGGTCCGCGCCCCCGCCGCCGCCGCCCAGCCGGCGCACGGCCACCGGCGTTGTCCCGTTCGCCACCACCACTTTGTACACGATACCTTTCCCGCCTTTCCCCAGCACGTACGCCGACGACCGCAGCAGCTCGTCGAGCTCAATGCGGAACCCACGGTCGATCGCCACCAGCTCGCCTTCCCCGCCGGCGCTGCCGCTGTTGTACTTGCCGTCGCTGCCGCCGGTTTCCTCGTCGTCCGTGGGCGCGTCGGACTCGTCGGACCCGCCGCAGCGCCATAGCATGCAGCGGCACAGGCCGTTCTTGCTGCTGCCGCTGTCGTCGCTGTCCGCCTTTCCCCCAGCGCCGCGGCGGCGGCGCCCGGCTTTCCGGTCCTTGAGTTTCCAGTACAAGTACACGAGGATGATGCCGATGAGGGCGACGCCCGCGGCGTCGGCGACGGAGATGAGCGCGATCAAGCTCGTCTTGATGGGCTCGTGCCGGCTGGACGACGAGGTGGAGGCGAATGGAGTGGTGGTTGTGGGCGGCGCCGGCGCCAGCGTCGGCGGCGGGACGGCGCGGCAGGGGACCTGGAGCGGGTACCCGCAGAGGCCCGGGTTGTTGAGGAAAGCCGTGGGGCCCTGGCTCGCGAGGGAGCCCGTCTGCGGGATGGCGCCGGAGAGGTTGTTGAAGCGGAGGTCGAGCGTGACTGTCGCCGGGAGCCTGCCGAGCTCCGGCGGCACGACGCCCGAGAACCGGTTGTGCGAGAGGTTGAGCGTCCCCGCGAGCTTCGGGAGCTCGCCAATATCCGGCGGGATGGACCCGTTGAACGCGTTGGAGGACAGGTCGAGCTCCTGCAGGTTAGTCATCTCCGGCCAGACCCCGGCGGGTACCTCGCCCGTGAACGCGTTCCTGGCGAGCACGAGCCTCTGCAGGCTCCGGCAGTTGCGGAGGTCGAGCGGGAGCCGTCCCGACAGCGCGTTCCGTGACACGTCGAGGTTCTGCAGCCTCGGCAGGTCGCAGAGCGCGACGGGCAGCCCGCCGGTGAGCCGGTTCCCGTAGAGGTACACCGAGTGGAGCGTCGACGCGTTGGCGAGCGACGCGGGGATGCCGCCCGTGAGCCGGTTGTCGTGGAGGCTGAGCCGGCGGAGGAACAGCAGCGAGCCGAGCTCCGACGGGATGTACCCGGAGATGTTCTTCCCCGCGACGGCCAGGCCCACCACGCGCGGCGACGGCGGCGACGACGCGTTCGCGCACCTGACGCCCGGCCACCCGCACGGGTCCGCGTCCGACTCCGACCACCGCGAGAACACGTCGTACGGGTCGTCGGTCGCCGCCTCCTTGAACGCCAGCAGCGCCAGGCCCTCGGCGGTGAGCGCCGCGACCGGCGGCCACGGCAACGCGAGGACCAGAAGCAAGAGGAGGGTTATGGCCATTGAGCTAAGACACTCTTCTCTTCCCTGCAGCCGCGCTTACTGTGCGGAACTACTTGATGCTTGCGGTGTGGTCATTGAGCAAGAGGAAGAAGAGAGGACGATCGACCCTGCTCGGTTCTGGTTGGCTTGGCGGCATGCACGAGCTGAGATGCGTATTTGTTGGCAGCTTGCCATGTGAGGGTAAACAGGAGGTTCGTCTCGGGCTCCAGAGTGTCCCATCCCATCACACGGTACAGGTGACGGTCCGGGTAACTAATAAACACTGTTACTGCTATTCTTTTTGAAAGGAATGTCTTCGATCTGATTGCCACGTGCTGCACATCGTGTCATTTGTATATATGTTTTCTCCATAATTAATCTCTTTAATTAAAAAAATAAAGGATGAATGGGAGGCTTGACTCAGCATCGAGGCCTTGTTTGGCTCAGTTTATTTTTAATTTATTTAGAGAAATAAACAGAAATTATGTTAAAACAACAAATTTATTTCACAATCTACTGATTCAGCAGCTTCTGAAAATAAACTTAGAAAAGCAGTTTATTTTTAAGCAGAATTTTTCAATCTGTTCAAACAAGCTATTTTTAACAGATTCCATTCGTGCTAAACAGGATCTAAAGCTAGTGTCTTGTAACAATGGGATCCCATGTTCCAACTGCCGGGTTCGAATCCTAGAAGCAGCAGCCTCTTGCAGAGGGAAAGTCGGCGTGCAATAGAGCCGAAGTGTTCTGACCCTTCCCGGGCAAGCGGGCTGCCCTTTTTAATTGAATTGAAGGAATGAAATGAATAACGGATCTGAATGCGATCTCCACCACCCTTGATTTCTTTTCTCGACCTTGATTTTCAGCGCGGGACCATCACTGTTACGTGAGGGATTCTCGACTCCTAAATTCCTGACCAAACCATGCACTTCAGACGAAACAGACCTCTTGGTAGACAAACACCGCACTTCTCTGAGGCCATGACGTGACGGCACGGGTTCCTTATGCGTGGTCGGCTGTAATTAGTGGCCACACTTTAGCCGCTGAAAATGAAAATTGTACTAGCCTGGAGTGCATGCTAGCGGTAGTGACGACTGACGGTGCAGGGACGTTCCTTTGCCAAGTTAGTGAGGAGGTGGTTGTACGTGGAGGAGGAGACGATCGAGATCGAAATCGTGGTGGTGGAGGTCCTCATTACAGAACAACGGGGCCACCGGACCAAACTTGCTAATGGAGCTCGTGACAGTGGTGTGGACTGTGTAGAGAGAAATAAGTAGAGAGAGAAAGAAGATAGAGTAATATACTTGTTGAAATTAAGAGGAGGGGAGTAGAAGGGAAGCAAAGGAAGGAAGAAAGTGCGACAACGCAAGGGTGCACCGTGCACGCGTAGGAGAGGAAGGATGGATATAGTACTGGAGTAGCTCTCTAGGGCAGGAGGAATGATGAAAAGGGCGCGCGGTGCTTGCGGAGCGCCCAAGCCTGGGATGGCGGCCGCCTAATCAAATCCATCATGCATGGGCGCTGAGCCGATTAGCTCTCTCCATCGCTTCGGCCTTGCGCTTGCCAAACGGCGGCGCATGGATCAAAGGGCTGCCGTACGTGCATACCCAACGTGTGGAGGTCTCACGGAAGCAGATGTAACCTTAAGATGCATCCGTTGGATCTTCTGCGAATTCCACGTGTCGGCGCCTATCAGGGCTGGTATGCATGACAGTATTTGAAAACCGGTCGCAATAAATTTATTTTCCATAAGGAAGGATTGCGATTTGCGACCGATGCGGTGAAGCTGGGCGTGCTCATCTGAACTAGCCGTTCAACTGATAGATCATCATATTTTCTCTTTTTTTCTAACAGAGTAGAATGATTACTAGCACTGTCGGTGTTTCGTGCACCGGCACAGTAAATTTATATGATCGGATAAGGGATCGTGCGTTTTCAGAATCGAATGTCCTAGTCTACAGGTGAGACTCAAAGGTTAATCTAGTTCAGGCCGCCTCGAGGCCTAATACCCTACGTTCAAGGACGAGAGATAGATCGTATGAATCTTAAGAACACGAGGGTACAATGCGGAATGGCTCCGGACGGATCCGAGAATCCAAAGCTCGCGTGATGGGGTGGTTTACAGGCGATGTTTATCACTATTGCTCTACGTGTCTTATGCCTTTTTTCTTATATCTCTTTCTGCTCCATTGCCTGGGTGTCCTTTATATAGGGCCAAACCTGGATTGTCTTGACTAAACCATAGTTGGAGTGACTGAACCATAGTTTAAACATCTTGCCACCTACGGAAGCGGATGACCCCTTGACAGGTGAGGCCATGGTTCCCAAAGAGTCATGCTCTCTGGCGTTCGGGCCAGACAATCGGCGCCTCCCGTTCGTACTTTTGTTCACTGAGAGGAAACATGGTTACTTTACTGCTCAGCTTTATCGTTTGGAGGGTTGTTTCTCGTTCGACCGAGTAGTTGTGGAATCTTCCGGAATACTTATCTCCTTCGCATAACTGCACATTACCGGAGATTCTAAATCGACGTGTTTGTTGGGCTGATAACTGCTTCACATCGGTCGGCGAGCGAGTCTCGACCGCTAGGATCCCGATAGCTCGGGTCCCGACCCCTAGTGATCGAAACGATCACTCCTCTGTCAATGGGCCTTGACGAGGCTTCCCGACCGCTGAGGCCGAGTCGCCTTTGCGAAATCCTTGGTGGGCCGTTGGGTCGCGGACTGCAGGTGGGCCGCATTGTAAAAGTTGATCTGTAGGTACCTAGGGTATACTATCTCGACAGCAGCCCTCAAGTCCTGCGCCGCTTGCGATCTCTGTTGAGGCGGCGCTGGGCTGTCCGTCTTCAAAGTCTGCTTTGATTCTGCGGGGGCGTGCGAGCGCGCTCATAGGGCGTAGCCCCCCGAGTCCTCGAGTAACCCGAAGGGTCGGTCGTGGGCTGAAGCGTCGTACCGACCATCACTCGCTGATGGTTGATCCTGCGGGAGCGCGAGAGCGCGCCTGTAGGGTGTAGCCCTCGAGCCCCCGAGTGACCCGAAGGGTCGGTCGTGGGCTGAAGCGTCGTGGAGGCAGTTCTCGACCGCTGAGGTCGGTCGAAAGCTAATTTTCGTCATTAGCGCGATGCCAGGAAGAATGCTTAGATAGGACTGGTCTGGCCGATCCTTGCTCATGATCGGCATAACGCCTAGGATGGACTGGTCTGATCAATCTTTCCATGATCTGCGTTATTGGCAACTGTCGGACCAGTCGGGGGTTCGCCCAACCTCTCGTCTGTCCCGACCGTGAATCGGTTCACGGCGTTATTGACGGTTCGTTGGTTGCGACTCCAACGATCGGACGGCTCCGCTGCCTCCAGGTGAACGTCGGATGCAGCATCTTGAAATTGTAACTGCCGGTTGCTCCGGACGATTGGATTGGCCCATCGCACGGCCAGCGAAGTGCGACGGTTCACGGCGCGTACATCCCGCCAGGAGTGCGGTTGCCAGGCATTAACTGCACGTTAATGCCGCGCTGCCCTCTTCCCTTCGGTTCAAATTTTGAGGGCGGCTCGTGGGCCCTCCTGTCGGCGTCTGGGTGACGGGACTCTTCCTTGTGCTTATGTTCAAGCGCCCACTGGGAGCACTTTCGGACCCACTCGCCAGTGAGTGTGGGTCGATACGTCGGTTCGAGGCGTCGTCGATCGTGCAGCATCGAACCGGCGCATTGGCGTCTATAAGAAGGGTGGTTCGTCCTCCGGTCTTCGCCATCTTGATTTCGAATCCTCGCGTAGTTCTCCTTCGTCTTCCTGGCGCTTGCTCTTCACCTTCCTCTTCGTCTTCGTCTCCGACTTCGCCTCCGTCTTCATGGCCGCCCAGTGGAAAGCGTCCACGGTCTCGGAGAGCATCCTCACCGCCTCGGTGGGGCTTGGAGTGCTCCCTCCAAGGGACACGGGGCGATGGCGTTCGGCGTACCACGAGGTCGTTCCGTCGCCTCGCACCAACGAGATCGTCAGCTTCGTCGAGTTTCACGAGCGTGGGTTGATGTTGCCGTCGTCGAACTCCTTTCGCGGCTTGCTGGAGTACTACGGCGTGCGTCTTCATCATCTCAACCCCAACAGCATTCTTCAAATCTCGGCCTTTGTCACGCTGTGCGAGGCCTACTTGGGGATTGATCCCCACTTCGACTTATGGAGGTACTTCTTTTGCGTGCAGCCTCAGAAGGAAGGTGGCGTGGTCCGCGCCGTTGGCGGCGCGGGGATTTGTCTCCGAAACAATCGCCAGGGGTACTTCAACATACCGTTGAAGGACTCCTTGAAGGGATAGCACGGGGGTGGTTCTACATCGAGAACACTGCCCTCGAACTGCCGGCGTTCGACTTTGAACCGCCGGCGGTCTTGGACTCTTGGAATGCCGGGCTCAGCGACACGCAGGAGGCCGACATCGAAGAGCTGCTCGTCCGGATCGCCGAACTAGACGACGCGGGCTTGACCGGGGCGCGTCTGGTGGACACCTTCGTTCGCCGCCGCACTCAACCGCTCCGCCTCCGCTCTCGGCTCATGTGCGACTACACCGGGCGGTTTGACACGATGCGAAAGATCCTGCAGTCGGAGCTGTCGGAGGATGGCGTGAGGCAACGCCTCTCACGCCTACTGAAAGGCGACGCACTCGCCGGTGCAAGCGAGGGACCGGCCCCTCTGGACGCCGAGCATCAGGAGAGTTGAATGGTAAACCATTTTGCCTGTACTTATTAGTGAATAATGTATTGGCAAAACTGGAGCGCTTATCTGTGTTTTTGCAGGAGGGTGTTCCTCCATCGTACTCGCCGACGCCCGTGATTGTGCCGGCTGAAGAGGTTGGCATCCTAGCAGTGCCGGGTGCCGAGTCTTCGGGCAGAGGGATCAGCCTTGAGACGGCCGTCACCGGGCCCTCGACGCGGCCGGTGCCTGCGACTCCTGCGCGACGCCAACTGCTCCGGCTGTGGCCGTCGCTCCTCCAGTGGCGTCGGTCGTGGTGCCGACACCTCTGACATTTGCACCGGCTCAGGAGGTTTCTTCCTCCGAGTCTTGGTCGTCTCCGTCCACCGGGGGTGATTGGTCACCTCCCCCAGCCCGACGGTCCCTTGCCTCAGCCGTGTCGGAGAAAGTGCCAGCTTCAAGCTCGGCACAGGCAACTTCGGCTGCCGCTCTGTCGGACTCCGACTCATCGGACGAGGTGCCGCTTACGGAGCGTCTTCATCGCCAGCGGGCAAAGGAAGCGGAGGGCGCTGAGGAGCCACCTGCAAAAAAGCCAAGGACGGAGGAATCTGGTCCTTCTGTCCTCGCCCCGACCCCGACCGTTCCGGCCGCTGGGGTCGGACAAACTTCGCCAGGCGGAAGTCTGCCCTTCTTTATGCGAGTGTCGCGCCGGTGAGTTTCTGTATTTTAATTTAATCAGATGTTTTACCTGGTGTCGTGAAGTGACCAGAATTTTGATCATGTTTTGCAGGGCTCCTTCTTCTCTCGACGCGCCGCGGGCCCATGCGACGGGGGTCACGTCCGAGGAAAGGCTGCCCGCTGCGGGATAGGTGCGGCTAACGTCGCGTTCTTCGCCTCCGCCTCCTCGCATGGTATCCGCGGCTGAGACCGCAGAGGAGCGGGTGGAAGAGATGGTGCTGCCTCCGAGCGCCGAGGCTGGGGGCGGCCAGGGGGGACTCTCGGGCAAGGAAGCCGGGAAAGATGAGGATCAACCCGCGACCGCTGGGGCCGGGGTTGGCATTCCACTGCCCCCGAGTTCTGTCACCGAGGACGTGGAAGTCGGGGAGCAGACGACGGTGCTTCCAAGCACCGTCGTTCTGACGGAGAGGCAGGCCGGGCCGTCCCCTGATGCGACGACGAGGGAAGAGACCGCGCCGTCGGCTCCGATGGAGCCTTCGGCGTCAGCAGTGCCGGTCTTGCCTCCGACCACGGGAGCCACTTCAGCGGCGTTGGTGGTGGCGGCACATGCTTCTGCGCAGCGAGTGGACCCAGGGCGGCCTCGGATCCTGAGGCGGAGGCCGGATCCCTCTCCGTCCACTTCGACAGGACGCCATCCGACGCCTTGTCCTCCAACCTCGAATGAGGCCGCCTGGGACTCTTGGAGGTTCCTGTACAATCAGGTGTGCGCGGGGGGCGAATGGGTCTCCTCGGCGCTCACTCATATGCAAAACGCCAAGGAATGCTTGGAGGAGTTCCAGGAGACTATGTCCGATCCATATGGAGCGCTCTGCTAGGTAAGTTTTAATATTTCAAATTTTTGGAATTATACATGAACCTGATTGGTAGGTCTCGCAGGGAACCCTTGAGAGGGCGCTTCGCCAGCCTCTGCAAGGTCTCGGCCTATCGGAGGTCGAGGCGTTGTGTCGCGAGCTTGCGGACACGCGACGAGCGGGATGAGGGCAGAAGATTGGCCGCCGACTGACTCTTCGCCCTCGAGGATGCTGAAAGATGCGCCGAGAGCTTCGAAAGAGGTAGCCAAGAGCTCCAGATAGAGATCACTCGGCTACAGATCGAGAGGAGGAGCCTCGGCGATGAGGTCGAGATGCTACGCCAGACCTATGCAAGTAAGTAGTTTTATAGCTCACTGTCCAACAAAAATGTTCATCATGTTGTTGCTTGCTGATGCATTAGACTGCGCAGAACTCCAGGAGAGGGCCAGCCGTAGCGTCCGGGAGATCCGGGAGCTGAAGGATCGGACACGCTTGGCCGAGGAGGCCAAGGAGGTGGCCGACGATGCGTTGGAGCGATCGGAGGAGCTGTGCTGCCTCGCTCTGGAAAGCCGTGACACTTCGGAGGCTCGCCTCGGCGTTTTGGAGGCCGAGGTGAGCAAGTACATGGCGGAACTGGCGAGGGTGCAGAAACTGTTTGCTTCGCTAGAAGCATCGACTGCTCAGCTTCAACAGGACCTAGCCAACGAGCGGTCGGCCACTGAGGCTGCGCACAAAAGTCATGAGAGTAAGTAACAAGTGAGTTTGTTAATCTGCTAGAGAAACTGGTCCTTGAAATTTTTGAGATGCAGGCGTGTCCGTGGAGCTCCGGAGGCTGCTGTGGTCGGTTCGGGCGCTGGTGCACCAGGTGTTCGACGACACCCAAGATCTAAGCACGTCGGCGGACCGGGCGTCTCGAGTGCTGGAGATGCTGCCGGGGCTGATCCGCACCGAGTTGCTCATCGCCCTGCGGGATAGAGCAACATTGACGTTGGCGCACCTGCGGTCCCATTACCTTGATGCTGACATCGGGCGTATTGCCGAGGGTTTTGCCTCGGAGACGTCGGATGAAGCGTCGGCGAAGCTTTTTGAGGACTCCAAGCCTCAGGCACAGGAGATCATTAGCTGCTTCCTTCGACCGACCTTGATGAAGGAGCGCTTCGGCCGTCTGCCTCCCCTTTAGATGTTCTAGCTTGTAACTTGTAGTGGTACCTGTAAACTTGTTATGTGAAATTTAATGTTTCTGATTCCCTTCTAACATCAAGCGTTTCGCATTGTTCTTTGCGTTCCATTGGGTGTTGGTCAGGCGACTGGGTTGGGTATAGCCCGTAGGGTCGAGTGTCGGACTCGGACCTTAGAGCGTCACTGGCGCCGGATCAGACCGTTAGCCGCGAGGATTACTCTGAACGAGAATGCTCATAGTCCGCAAGAGTTAGGCCGAGTCACTTGTGCAGCGAGTCACGAGCCAGGGGGTCGACCTCCGAGAAACGAGGTAGGCGTCGAGCCTTAGTTTAATGTTAACGAGGCATAGGGCCTTTGGATCTTTGGGTCGGTCGTTCCGATCCTCAGGTGGGACTCTGATGATAGCCCTCGGGCAAAGAAGTGTAGTCGAGCAGACTGCGCTTCTCTGCCAAAGACATAGTTAGTAGATGAGATATGATCAGGATGCATAGAGATCAAAAAACTTTATTATGCGTAAAAACGACACAAGTTTTCAATATTCCGGGCGTGAACAAGCTCGGCGCCATCCTGTGTCGCCAGTTTGTATGTGCCAGGCTTTAAAACTCGCTTGATCATGTACGGGCCTTCCCATGTAGGAGATAGCTTGTGGTGATCTCGCTTGTCTTGCACTCTCTTGAGCACAAGGTCGCCGACTCTGAGGGTCCGACTCTTGACGCGCCGAGCGTGTAGTCCTCGAAGGCTTTGTTGGTACTTGGCCGACCGAAGTATGGCCACGTCACGTGCTTCGTCCAGCTGGTCCAGGGCGTCTTGCCGCGCCTCCTCCGACCTCTGCTCGTCGTAGGCTCTGACCCTTGGCAGAACGGCTTCGGCTCCGAATACCATGAAGAAAGGAGTGAATCCTGTGGTTCTGTTGGGGGTAGTTTGCTGGCCCCACAACACGGACGGGAGCTGTTGGGCCCACCGCCCGGCGGACTGCTCGACGTTGTCGTAGATCCGAGGCTTCAGCCCCTGTAGTACCATGCCATTGGCTCGTTCCACTTGCCCATTGGTCTTTGGGTGGGCGACAAAGGCGAAGTCGAGCCTGATATGATGCTCTTCACAGAATTCCCAAAAAATGTTTTCGGTGAATTGGGTCCCGTTATCGGTGATGATGGAGTTCGGGACCTCGAATCGAAACATGATGTCGCGAATGAACTCGACGGCCCGACCCGAACTGATGCAGGGGGTCGGCTTCGCTTCGATCTACTTGGTGAACTTGTCAACCGCGACGAAGAGGTGAGTAAAGCCCCTGGGCGCTTTGCGAAAAGGCCCGAAAATGTCGAGCCCCCAGATTGTAAACGGCCAGGTTATCAGGATCATCTGAAGTTTCTGGGCCGGTAGATGCGTCTGACAGGCGTAGAACTGGCAGCCCCTGCAGGACCGTACAAACTTTTCTGCATCCGAGACTGCTGTAGGCCAGTAAAAGCCTTGACGAAAAACTTTGCCGACGAGCGCCCTCGGGGTCGCATGATGCCCGCAGGTTCCTGAGTGAATGTCGTCGAGGAGATGTAGACCCTTCATCTGAGGGATGCAGCGTTGGATGACGCCACTGGGACTGCGCTTGTAGATCTCGTTGTCGATGAGAGTGTAGGCTTTCGCCCGACGCACGATTCATCAGGCCTCGTTGGTGTCGGACGGCAAGGTGCCGTCCTGGAGATACGCATAGGTCTCCAGGGACCAATCAGAGATGATGGCTAAGGTTTCGGGCCCGAAGGTTGGGTCCTGCTCCCCGATCACCGCCTCAACGTGGGGGTCGGCGACGTCGTCATTGAGCTTGATAGTCGGCTTGGCGAGGACCTCGAGGAAGATATCGTCGGGAACTGGATCTTGTCCCGAGGCCATCCGAGCGAGAGTGTCGGCTGCTTCGTTGTCGCGGCGTGGGACGTGATAAAGCTTGAGCCCGTCGAACTTGTCTTCGAGCTTGCGAACTTCTTGGCAATAAGCCTCCATCTTCGAATCTCAGCAGCTTGACACCTTCATGACTTGGTTGACGACGAGCTCGAAATCGCCTTTGACATGAAGCCATCGAACTTCGAGCGTGATGGCCATGCGGAGGCCGTGCAGCAGGGCCTCGTATTCTGCGGCGTTGTTGGAGGCTGGGAAGTGAATCTGCAAAACGTACCGGAATTTATCTCCTTTGGGAGAGATGAGAACAACGCTAGCCCCCGAGCCCTTGAGTCGGCATGACCCATCGAAGAACATGGTCTAGTGCTCGAGGTCAATGGAGTCTGATGGCTCTTGCGTCTCGGTCCACTCGGCGATGAAGTCGGTGAGGGTCTGGGACTTGATGGCTTGCCAAGGTACGTAGATGATGTCGTGGCCCATGAGCTCCATCGCCCATGTGGCGATGCGCCCAACCACATCCTTTCCGTTGATGATTTCCCCGAGGGGGAAGCTTGTCACCACTCGGATAGAGTGGCTGTCGAAGTAGTGGCGAAGTTTACGGCTCGTGATGAGGATTGCGTAAAGTAGCTTCTCTACTTGGGTATATCGGATCTTGGCGTCAGCGAGAACTTCGCTGATGAAGTACAGGTCGTTGGACCTTCAAGGCCCGACCCTCCTTTGACCGCTCAACGACCAAAGCCGTGCTGACGACTTTAGCAGTGGCGGAGATGTAGAGTAGTAACGACTCACTGGGGGTTGGTGAAGTTAAGACTAGCAGGGAAGACAGCATGGTTTTCAATTGTTCGAAGGCCTCCTGGGCTTTGGGGGTCCAAGAGAAGCGGTCGGACTTACGGAGAAGTCGGTAGAAAGGCATAGCCTTCTCACCCAGTCTGGAGATGAAGCGGCTGAGAGCCGCCAGGCATCCAGTGAGCTTCTGGACACCCTTGATGTTGTTGATGGGCCCGAGGTTGCGGATGGCGACGATCTTTTCAGGATTGACTTCGATGCCACGCTCGGAGATGACGAATCCGAGGAGCTTGTCGGTGGGGACGCCGAAAACACACTTCTCGGGATTGAGCTTGATGCGGAACCGCCAGAGGTTGACGAAGGTTTCTTCTAGATCTTTGATGAGGTTGGCTACCTGCCGAGTCTTGATGACGATGTCGTCGACGTAGACCTCTAGGTTTCGTCCCAGCTGACTGTGGAAGCATTTCTGCATACAGCGCTGGTATGTGGCGCCAGCGTTCTTGAGGCCGAAAGGCATGGTGACGTAGCAGAACGAGCCGAAGGGTGTGATGAATGATGTGGCCATCTCGTCGGAGTCTCGCATGGATATTTGATGGTATCCGAAGTACGCATCGAGGAAGTTGAGGGTTTCGCACCCTACGGTGGAATCGACCACCTGATCTATGCGCGGTAAAGGATATGGATCCTTTGGGCATGCTTTTGTTCAGACTCGTGTAATCAACACACATTCTCTATTTCTCATTTTTTTTGACCATTACATAATTGGCCAACCACTCTGGGTGGTAGACCTCTTTAACGAACTTGGTATCGAGCAGCTTGGTGATTTCTTCTCCGATGGCGCGGCGCTTCTTGTCGTCGAAGCGTCGAAGTCGTTGCTTCACCGGTCGGGAGCCGAGAGCGATGTGCAGAGAGTGCTCGGCGACCTCCTTCGGGATGCCTGGCATATCGGATGGTGCCCAGGCGAAGACGTCCCGATTTCGACAGAGGAAGTCGACGAGCTCGCTTTCCTATGCATCGGAGAGCGCGGTCCCGATTCTGGCTTTCTTGGAGGTGTTGGAGTTGTCGAGGGCGATCTCTTTGGAGTCGTTGGCGGGTTCGAATGAAGTGGAGGAGGCAGGCTTGGAGTCGAGCGTTGCAGTGAACACCTAGGATTGGCGTATCTCCTCTAGCTGGGCCCGCCCCGCGAGGGTGACAGCCAGCTCGTAGCTCTCCTTCTCGCATGCGAGAGCGTGTTTGAAGCGAGAGGCCACAGTAATGACGCCTTTGGACCCTGACATCTTGAGCTTGAGGTAGATGTAGTTGGGGATCGCCATGAACTTGGCGTAGGCGGGTCGACCAAGGATGGCGTGGTATACTCCAGAGAAATCGACCACCTCGAAGACGAGCTTCTCCGTTTTGAAGTTGTCGCGGTCGTCGAAGGGGACCGACAATGTGATCTGACCTAGGGGGACGGCGCTACCCCTTGGGATGACGCCATGAAACGGAACGTTGCTTGGGAGGAGGTCGGACCTCGAGAGCTTCATGGCCTTGAACGTATTGATGTAGAGGATGTTGAGGGCGCTGCCTCCATCCATGAAGACCTTGGACAGTCTGGTGGTGCCGATTATCGGATCGAGCACTAAGGGCAGGCGCTCGAGTTGAGGAACATGGTTAGGGTGATCGGACCTGTCGAAGGTGATCGGAGCCTCCGATCACTTAAGATACGAAGGGACGGCGGGAGCGATCACATTGACCTCTCGCCACGTTTTCTTGTCATGGCGGTGTGACTCGTAGGCCACCGACCCGCCAATGATCATCAGACAGTCTTCTGGCTCGGGGAAGGTGCTGTCGAGGATACCCTCCCCTTCCTTCGTCGAAGGGTCGGACTTCTTCTGCTGAGGACGAGCGTCAGGGCGAAAGTAACCCTTGAAGAAGGCCTTCATGAGGTTGCAGTTCCGTAGAGTGTGCGTCATGGGTGTCGCATGGTAGGTGCAGGTCTTGTCGAGCATCTTTTCGAAGTGGTTGTCGTGGTTAGCCGGCTTCTTTGGAGGTCGAGACGGTCGGTTGGTGACGCCGACGAACTCTTCATCTTGCCGGCGATTCTTCTGTTTCTTGTTGTTCGACCCGCTCCCATCCCGACGGTCGAGTCACCGGTCGAGGCGATCGTCTTTCTTTCGGTCGGCCTTGGACCTCTCCTTGTCCTTAGCCTGTTCTCGGTTGAAGTTGGCTTGAACAGCCTCCTCCCTAGTGGCGAATGTGGTGGCGATGTCGAGAAGAGTGCGTGCCGTCCGAGGGTTTTTACACCCTAATTTGTGGACGAGCGCCTTGGATGTCGTGTCGCAGGTGAAGGCGTTGATGACGTCGGCGTCGCTGACGTCGAGCAGCTCGTTTTGCTTGCACGAAAATCACTGAATGTAGTCTCGGAGAGACTTGCCGGGCTTCTGCTTGCAGTTCTTCAGATCCTAGGAGTTACCCGGGCGGGTATAAGTCCCTCGGAAATTGCCGACGAAAGCGTGACGAAGGTCGGCCCAGTCGTGGATGCTATTCCTCGAAAGATGTTCGAGCCACCCTCTGGCCGAGTCGGATAGGAAAAGTGGCAGGTACTGGATGGCGAAGAGGTCGTCCGCGTCATCGGCTCGGCACGCGAGGCGATAGTCCTCAAGCCAATGGGTGGGATTTGTTTCGCTTGTGTATCAGATGATGTTGGTTGGAGCGCGAAACTTGTCAAGAAAGCCGGCTCTTTGGATGCGGGCCCCAAATGCTCGGGGTCCGATGTCGTCGAGGCTGAGGCCCCGAGCATCGTCGTAGCTGTGCCGTCGAGGACGTCGCTCGAGGGATCGGTCGCGGTCTGAGTCGTTGTAGCGGTCACATCTGGCCTGCCTCTGTGCTTCAATGGTGTGACGGGCGTCAAGATGCTTCCCCAAGCGGCGGCGGATGTTGCCGGCCGCGGGGTCGGGCTTTCTCATCTCGGTCCATCCACGATAATGACCGGGAGCAGGGCTTCGATGGTTGGCACTCGGCCGGTAGGAACTGTGTGCCTCTGAATCCTAAAGAAGGGATAGCTCAGGTGGTTGCAAAGCACCATCAAGGTAGACGCGGAGACGATTGTAAGTCTCCTTGAGGATGGGATTGTTGGGTGTGAGAGATTCGTAAAGGACACAGGCCGCCGCCGCCAGATTCTCGTATGGCGTCTCAAAGGCTGGCGTGCCACCGTCCATGATCTGCTGATAAGCAGTGCGGGCTCGGGCTCGGGCACCACCACTAGTCACGGTGACGCTCTTACCCTTCGAGTCGCCTCCGGTCGCAAGTTTGCGCCGGAGTGCGTCCTCGACCACAGTAAGAGCGTGAAGGTGTGGAGAGAGATTGTCATGTGCTGTCTTGCCGGGGGTTTCGTCCTCTGCGGCCTTGGTGGGCAACATGAAGCACTCACGAGAAGGATCGTGACCCAAAACGCCGTGAGGCGAAGAACGAAGAAGGCGGTGTCGAGGCGAGCGACTTTTAGATGAATGTCGTTTTCGCAAGATCAGAAGGTGAAGTTCGCCGCTGTGGTCGACGACGAAATCCAGGCTCCCAAAGCGGAAAGCCTGGCCAGCAACGAAAGTGAAAATGCTCCACGATCGACCATCGCGAGCGATGACAACTACAAAATCCCCAAAGAACAGCCAGGAGGTGGAAGAATCTCCGACTAGAGCAAAAACCGAAGCCATCGAAAGAACGAAAGAAAACACACCGAAAACTATCGGACGGAGGATCGTGCGTTTTCGGAATCGAATGGCCTAGTCTACAGGCGAGACTCAAAAGTTAACCTGGTTCGGGCCGCCTCGAGGCGTAATACCCTACATCTAGGGGCGAGAGATCGATCGTATGAATCTCAAGAATATGAGGGTACAATGCGGAAGGGCTTCGGATGGATCCGAGAATCCCAAGCTCGCGTGATGGGGGTGGTTTATAGGCGGTGTTTATCACTGTTGCTCTATGTGTCTTATGCCTTTTTTCTTATATCTCTCTTTGCTCCATTGCCCGGGTGTCTCTTATATAGGGCCGAACCTGGGTTGTCTTGACCGAACCATGGTTGGGGTGACCGGACTATGGTTTAAGCATCTTGCCGCCTACGGAAGCGGATGACCCTTTGATAGGTGAGGCTACGGTTCCCAGAGAGTCATGCTCTCTGGCGTTCGGGCCAGACGATCGGCGCCTCCCGTTCGTACTTTTGTTCACTGAGAGAGAACAGGGTTGCTTTACCGCTCAGCTTTATCGCTGGAGGGTTGTTTCTTGTTCGACTAAGTAGTTGCGGAATCTTCCGGGAACATCTTCTCAAGTAGTTGCGGAATCTTCCGGGATACTTATCTCTTTCGCGTAACTGCACATTGCCGAGAATTCTGAATCGGCGTGTTTGTTGAGCTGATAACTGCTTTCCAGCGGTCGGCGGGCGAGTTCCGACCGCTAGGATCCCGATAGCTCGGGTCTTGACCCCTGAGGGTCGGAACGATCACTCTCTGTCTCTGGGCCTTGATGAGGCTTCCCGACCGCTGAGGCCGGACCGCCTTTGCGAAATCCTTGGTGAGCCATTGGGTTGCGGACTGTAGATGAGCCGCGTTGTAGAAGTTGATCTGTAGATACTCGAGGTATACTGTCCCGACAAGCATATATGGATTGGTTGTATTGTACTGTATCATATGTCATGACCGGCAACAAGGCAAGGTACCTCCCTTACAGTCTACTCGCCGATGGCTGGTACAATAGTATATAAAAAGAAATTTGTTGCATTGCTTCAGAGGTACTAGAGAGGAACCTCTCCCTTTTCAACTAAAGCTCAGTTATTGATTCTAAAAATTTGTACCAGATCTATTATTTTTGTACCGACTTACAACGTAAAGTGCCTTTTCATAGGCACTCGCTATATTTAATCTAATTCAATAAATAGGTATCATTAGCTCTGAGCATTGTAACAAACCTCATATAAGAATTTTTTTCCCTACGTTTGAAGCGGTGCTTATTAGTTAAATTCATCGTTAGCCGGCATCAATTACTCGTGTGTCGTGGCCTGTGTTGTGCTCTGGGTCTGATCTACTAGCTGTTCAGTCCTGTAGATATTCTCATAGATAGACCTGACTATGATTGATGGACGCATGCTTGCCCGTCTCAATTACAGTAGCAGCTATGATTCTTTCAGGGTGTCTGGAGCGGAAGTGAACTGGGTGGTGTGATTGTAACTCGTGCCATACGCCATGTGACAGGTTGATCCCCTTTATATCTATCGACATATATTCCCTTATCTTAAAAATTTTCCAAAGATGTGACACCTTGATCGCCATTAGGTTCCGTTTGGAATCTAGGAATCACGCAAGAATTTTATTTAATTTTACAAAAATAAAAAAAATTTATGTTCAAAATAGGCTCCGTTTGAAATGAACTGATTATTGTAAAGTTTCTTTGATGATTTATTGTTCAAAAAGGGCTGAAATGGAAAGCAGACTGCAGTCCCTCTATTTTTAAATTGATGTTGGTATTGACTTTTAACATCAACTTTGATTTTTTGTTTTATTCACAAATTTTTAATACTTTTTATATATTTTGTTATAATTTGATTTATCATTAGAATTATTTGGATCACAATTTAAAATTTTACATATTTAAACTAATTTTTTTTTAATAAAATGAATGATTAAAATTGATTTTAAAAATCAACAGTGACAAAGAACGAAGGGAGGACTACTCTGAAGGTAAAGGTAAGCGCTGCTAGAGAATGTGCAGGCTGCAGATAACCGCCCCGGTTTAATGCTGTGATTAGGAAATCAATGTCTTCCATTCAACACACACAAGATGCATGCACATGATCTCAAAATGTCATGCTATTCAGCTGTAGACCTTTTAGCAAAAGTCACTCGCTTCTCTGACCATTTCGACCATATTACCTGCTGCTTGAACTCATGTTTCTTCACATTTCTTGAATGCCAATCCATCATCGATCAGTGTTGACTCTTCAATTATACACTTAGCTTTTATTTTACAGTTCAGCAGTAGAATTCCATTCCTTATTGTTGACGCCAAAAACGTGTTCGAGCTAACGCACCACTCACACATCCATGTGCGGGAACGCCGATGCTTGTTCAATGTTGGATTTAGGCAGCACCTAGATAACCCTGTCTCGGGAGTGGTCAGAGGAGGATCATCTTAGAAGTTGATCCAGGCTCAGTTATGTTAGCCAAATCGCCTTCGTTTGTCGGCGAGACGAAGGAAGAACAACAAATGAGAGTCAAATGAGAGTCGAGTGAGGAGATTAGGATTTGAGAAGTGCAAAATATAAAAGTAAATGATAAGCTCAATTGGGATATCGTCAACTGGCACGAGCCTCTGTTTTATAAAAATGGGACGGTCTTATCTCATAGGGCAATGGATCTCTTAAGTTAGGAAACAAATTAAAATTGATCTGCTAAAAACTGTGCTAAATCGACACCACTAGAGTGTCTGGTAAAGTGTCGGACACTTTTGTGATCAAAGTCTCCAGTGACATGCCGGAGGGTTCATCGTGTAAATTTGAAAACCCGAGAGGGCTTATCAGACAGTCCGCCATAGTGCCGGACACTCTGATGAGCTGTATGCCCAATTCTGATAAGGCTTGCCGGACAGTTCGGCATGATGCCAAACATTCCGGTAGGCTGAACGTTGAAATCCGAGAGAACTTGCCGGATAGTCCAGCATAGTACCAGACACTTTGGTGGGCTAAGCGCTTAAACTCGAGAGGGCTTACCGGATGATTCGGTATTACATCGGACACTCCGACGGGCCAAGTGGCCAAACTCAAGAGGGCGTGCCGGATCCTTCGGCAGTGTGTGCCGAACACTCCCGTGACTCGACAATTTTTGGATGTCAACACTTATGTGATACGGTTTCCGTTGTTTTAGTGTTTGTGACTTTGTATCTCTGACTAGCATCAATTCTATATAGCGCAAGGATGAGAGGATTCTTGTCATCGCCAGCCGATATCCGAAAGAGTGTTTTTTTAGCCTAATGCCCGAAAAAGGTTGGTTCTAATATTAGAAAGTGATAGCACTCAAGCAATTGAAAGCTTAAAGCAATAGTGCCCCTGCAACACTCCAGTTGGATTCGATTCAGCCTACAATATCTTGATTTAAACTATGTATAGTTAAACAACATAGGGCGCATTCAGCTTCCTATTTGACGGCTACCGGTTCTGCTGTTGGCAGTAGTAGTTACAGTGAAATTATACTACTCGGCCGCACAGCCACAATGGTAAGTAGCTCATCTGAAAAGGCCCACAGATTGCAAAAATCAATCATACATATTGTCGACATTCGAAATACGAGTTTGAGATCGACGAATATTGTAAACAGGGTCGAATGTGTGAGTATCGTGAAGCTAATCACAAAGAGAACTAACATAAGATGTTTAAATTGGTTCGGGCCTCCCGGAGGATAACAATCCTACGTCCAGTGGGTGTGTGTACTCTTGCTCTGAAAACAGATGTCTTGCCCTGTTGGGCAGGTTACATATTTATAAGAGGGACAGCCCTCCCGTGGTAATATCAATTAACCACGTCGTAATGCTGGTAACGTCTATCCTTAATTACAGGAGCGCGGCTATTAAGCATAATGGTCTTTTAATTGGAGTTAACTCCTCGGTAATTAACTATGCTTCAAATGCCGCGTCGTGCGTCGTGGGGCCGTGGGTAGCCGTTCTGCAGGTGACTGTTCATATCTGGGCCAAGGCCCGTGAAGCACATCGAGAAATCTTGGTTTTGGCCCACGCCTGTTTGAGAGGCGGAAATTGAGGCATCGACATAGGCCTATGAACACGTCTCCAAGTGACAGCTTGTCTTCGGTCTTTGGTAATTTGATCAAAGTAGATAGGATCAAATCGTATCACTCCTCTATCATTGCTGCTGCAAACTTGAGAAGATGTTCAAAAGACAAGACTCGACGATAGGTCTTCAATTTTTGTCTTCACTTCTGCCGCCTCGATTCATGCTTTTGACCGGTCCGAGCGTTGTGCTTTCCCACTGCCAAAGAGCAAAGATTCGGCGTCCCTTGAGATATCAAAGGATCATTCTCCACTTGTAAATAGGGAGGCTAGGATAGCTTCTTTTTCAAAATACTTCCCCTCTCCAACCCATTTCGAATCCTTGTACAATAACCACCCAGACGCAACCATGGACAAGAAGCGTTCTGCCAAAAGAATTCGATCTTCTTCGACGAGTGTTGGAGAGGATTCTTTTTTGTCAGGAGGGCAAGTGGCTCCAGCCCCTGCTGCGTAGGGGGATCCGGCAGATCGTATCCCTTCTCTAAGGTTACCCACCATTGAGAAGATCTATGGGGTCCCTCCTAGTGGGTTTCCTGAACTGATGGAGGAGGATGACCAGGATGTCATGGATTAAGAAGCTGATCTAGACACTTCTAGAGATGCTGAGTTTACTCGTCGTCGTCATGTCGAGTTGAATAAAAACCATTGGAGGGTGCTAGACCCTGATGAAGTGGTAGTCTTGAGTGACTCTGAAGGAGAGGACGGCGATGGAGAGGACAAGGGCGCTGAAGATCCTCCTCCGGTTCTCTCAGTCAGGACACCATTCCTTGATGTCTTCCTCAGGGAGAGGAAAAGAGGAAGAAGCGGCTGGTCAGGAGAACGATGGTCCCTCAAAATCGTCTCTCCCTCTTGGTGATCAGAAGGGATCCACGTCCAAGAACGAAGGGGATGATAGCTCTACTTAGGTTTAGATCTTTTTTCCCTTTAACTGGAGTTTTTGGATCAATAATATAATCGTAGTAGTGTTATTGTGAAGACTCTTGTATCGTCTTCTATGAAGCTTCCTTCATTCCAAAATGTGTAGTGCTCAAGAACTTAAATATGTTCTATGAAACATCCTTTGAAAATTCTGAATGTATACTTGTTCGGGCTTACTTTCCTTAGCGCATTAGTGCAACTATAGTTAGTTGAACTGCTTGTACTCAGAATTAGTCTCTCCGGGCGTTTATGACTTGATAACTGAATCCCTTATGTGTGTTAAGCACTTCGAGAACAAAAAAGAACAAACGATCGAACTCATTTAGCATGTTTAAGCGCATCAGGCGTTTAGGGCACGTTGTAACTGAACCCCTTGCGAGCGTTGAGCTCATCGGGCGTGAAAAAAGAATGTCGCGGAACCCTATTTGATGCGGTGAGCACATCGGGTGTTCGGGCATTAAGTCCCTTGCGTGCGTTAAGCACATCGGGCATTTTTGTCACTCCTCCTCGGGCCGATAGCTATTCGGGCTATCGGGGTTTCTCTCTTAAGAAGCTTCGTCGATTCAAATTCCAATAACTGACACTGTTGTGCCTTTATTAGGTCTGGCACCGAGAGGAAGTTCTCCACTCTCTCAGCCCTGTTTCCCATTCTCTCTTTGCAATCCAAGCATCACCCTTCGAGCCATACTCTCCACAGCCCCTATATTGTCTTCTAGGTTATGTCCTCACCCAAGCATTCAGAATCCATCAGTTCATCCATGTCTCCTCCTCTGGCTCGGAGAGCAAT
This sequence comes from Zoysia matrella, assembly GCA_001602295.1. Taxonomy (NCBI): domain Eukaryota; kingdom Viridiplantae; phylum Streptophyta; class Magnoliopsida; order Poales; family Poaceae; genus Zoysia; species Zoysia matrella. The sequence continues at coordinate 66,784 of BCLG01001028.1, read as the reverse complement.
GGCCACCAAAAATGAAGAGGATAAGAAGAAGTACTGAAAAACAACCACCATGACTCAAAAGAGACTGAAGAGCTTTTACGAGCGAGGTATTATCCCTCAATTTATTGAATCTGAGATCCCGAAAGTTAAGGATGTTGTTGGGCCATCTGATGGGCAATTGACAGTTTTTGAAGCACACATTCTCTGTGGATTTTGTGTTCCTGCATCGCCATTCTTAGTGTTTGTCTGCCAGGCTTATAAGATAGAGAGTGTGTAATGCTCTGTGAGTGCTGGTGGAGAATCGAACCAGACCTTGCCCTTTGGAAATCTCTGTATATAGCCTCCTACTATAGGAAACAAGTGATGATATTTTCGGTTGGCTTCACCTTAAGAAGTGAAGAACAATATATTGAACTATTCCTCAAGAAGATCCAGAAAAGAATTGATTATAGGTGGTTACTCATGGAGATTCTTAACAAATCGACAGTAAAAGGGAAATACATAATGCCGTTCATCACTCCAGATGTGAATGTTCCCCCAAACCAATCCAACAGAACTAAAACACTCCTTGCAAAAATTCTAGAGCTTAAACGCAAAAGTCTGAATGGAAAGATCATTGTTGATGAATTTATGTGAAGACGGTTGAATCCACTTGCAACAAGGCATCCATTAGCCTTTGGCTATATTGGTCTTAAAGATTCGACAAGATCTTCTCCGAAAGGTAATCTTCAATCACTTGAATAATTGATATATGATTTTAGTGACTTGACATTCTGATGTGTTGAACATCGACAGAGATTTCAGAGGATGAAGTGGTGACCCGTCTTAAAGAAATCTTGAGGGATCACGATGTCAATAGGCCAAAAGGCCTTCCTCAGCCTTTTTCTGCTGCAAATTCTCCTCCAGAGGTATCAATTGATTCTCACTACACTGTATTGCTTGTTTTTTTTCTTGTTCTGAACATTGAACTTCAAATGCAGGGGAGATTTGCCATTGATTCAGATGATGTTGACGTTGTTCTTGATGATGATGACGATAACAAGGGCAATAAGGAAACTACCGGGGGCAATATTCCCAATCAAAGTTAAGCCGAAACTTTGCCTGAACTGCTCGAAGAGGCTGTAGGACCTCCAACACATGAGGCATTATCGGGCGCTGAACCAGAGATAGGAGTCAGAGAGCAACAAGTGCTAACTCCCGAAGAGGATATAGCTGTGAGGGCACTAGAGATGCAAGCTGCAAGTGCCTCTGTAAGCCACTCCTCTGATGCTCCAAAGGAATTGCTCCAACTGGCTCCAACACTCCTCAAGTGATTACTCCTAGATCTAGTGGTTCAGCTCCTGCCCATACCATGGCCCATCATCTCCTGATCCCGTGCAATCCGGAACTACCAAACGTTCTCATGAACCTGAGGCAAGAAATTCTTATCTTCAGGGGTATTTGGTCCCTCTCAAACAAGTTTTTGCTTTCATTTATAAGAGACTTCACCATTTTGATCAGAAGGAAGAACAAAAACAAGGTCCAAAGAAGACCATCAAGCGGCTGAAAGTGAAAAAGGCTGTTCACATGAGGTAAGCTCTGAATCATACTCCTCTCTTGTTAACTTTGAACTGACATATTGTTTGTCTATTCAAAATATCCAAGGCTGCTTTTGCTAGTGCTTCTCCGAAGACAGATGTTACGAGAACTTCTCCAGATGATCAAAAAAAGGTCTTCTCATCTGTTCAAGAAGCTGTTATGAATTTATCAGATACCTTATAGAGATAAGCTGAAGCCTTGCAGAAATAGGTTGTTGAATCTTGCAATACCGCTGGATCTTCAATTGATGCTGCTGAAGAGAAAGCCAAACTCCAGGCAGCGAACTATGCCAAATTGCAAGAGAAACTTACCAACTTGAAAGAAGTGGCAAAGAGTATGTGCTTATGCCTGAATAACATAATCTATTTTATTTTTAGACTATATCTTAACTGACTTGTATATGCAGATTTGGCAAAGGAGGCTGATGAAAAAGACAAACAAATCCAGAACATGTCAAGGGAATTGGAAAGTGCTAGATCAAAGATTACCAATAAGGGCAAACAGCTTCAAGAGATGATCATTGAACTGGAAGCTGTCAAGTCCAAGCTGGAGGCGACTAAAGCTGAAAACAACAAATTGCAGAAGTCTTTCTCTTCTGAAGATATGGTCACTGGTGCTTCACATATGTTTGCTTGTGCAAGAAGCCATTATTCTGGTCTGGACATTTCCTTGGTTAGTTCTAGATTTCAATGTTCCTCACCCGATCAATGCCACAAACTTGTAAAAGATGAGGCTGATGCCTCTAAAGCTTTTGTATATGACCTTAGTTTTATCGATCACTCTTCAGATGAAAACTGATGTACTACATGTCTTGTGTTATATATCAATTTGAATTGATCAATCAGTTATGAGTATGATATATGTAGCCTCTTGCTTTCTATACGTTATGTATATGTGTGTATAGAAAGAAACTTATAATAAATCATACGCACTCGATAGGTATTTTAGGTATTTAGCCTTGTGAAAGACATCTGTGACTAAAATCACCATATCAAGAGGTAGATAGGTTGTGCCCATGATGCGTTGGTGTGATTAAGCTCGTAGCTATATAAGATAACTGTTTTGAGAAAATCATTCCTAGAATAGCCGCATGTGCCTATCAAGGTGATAACCGTCCGGCGGCCAAGATGTAATGACCGAATGGAAAAAGAAAGGAGCGCTTTATTGAACCATACGAAATGACTAAAGCTTACTTATATGATAAAGACATATTTTGAGAATGAACGGTCATTTTTTATTCAATAATTCATAAGATGTACAATATACATAGAACGTACATAACTGGTCAGCATTCCAAGTGTTCGGTAACAAACCGCCATTGATATGAGCCAGTACGTAAGCTCCATAGGATACTTGATCTACTATAATATAAGGCCCTTCTCAAAGGAAAGAAAACTTGTGCTTATCTGCTGTGTTGATATCGTTCTTGAGGACTAAATCCTCAATCTTCAGAACATGATGCACAACTTTCTTGTTGTAGTGTTTGCGGAGCATGGCTTGGTACTTCTTCACTTTTGATACTGAGCCTTCTAAATTCTTCCAGCAAGGTAAGATCCAGATCCCTTGCTTTAGCTTGTTTATCTTTTTCAAAGTGTAACACCCAATGAGGGCCCAAATGGATTTCTAGGGGCAATACTGCATCAGCCTCATACACCAAATTAAATGGTGTATCTCTTGTTGCTCGGCTCGGGTTTGTGCGCAAGGACCATAGTACTGCTGGCAACTCTTGGACCCAGTTTCTTTCTCTAGCTTCAAGTTTTTCTCGCATTCGTTTCTTTATCCCTTGAATGATCAAACCGTTGGCTCTTTCAACTTGGCCATTGGTTTGTGGATGAGCTACTGATGAGACTGAGTGCTGTATCTCGAAGTCAGAACAACATCATTGAAACTTATTCCCCTTAAACTGGGTCCCATTATCTGTGATGATCTGCTTTGGTACTCCAAAGTGCACAACAATTTTTTTTCAAAAACTTGGCTGTAGTTTTTTGAGTGATGTTTACTAGTGGCTCAGCTTTTATCCACTTGGTGAAGGTGTCGATGGCCACAATTATGTGTTTGTATCCCTTCTGTCCCTTGGGCAAAGGACCGATAATGTCAATTCCCCAAATAGCAAAAGGCTAGAATAAAGGGATGGTATGTAGAGTACTAGCATGCTTAGTTGCTTGATGCTGAAAGAATTGGCAATGACTGCATTTGCGTACTAGGTCAGTGGTATCTTGATTTGCTGTCGGCCAATAAAACCCATGACGAAATGATTTCCCAACCAAAGTTCTGATAGAATTGTGAGAGCCACAAACTCCTCCATGTATTTCACTGAGCAGTCGTATACCTTCATCTTGAGAGATGCACCACATCAACATCCCATTTCTTCTTTTCTTGTACAATACCCCATCAATAATAGTATAATTCTTGGCAATTCGAGCAATGCGCTCAGTCGTCGAATCATCATCTGCAATTGGATTATCTTCAATGAACACTTTGATCGAGTATCTCTAATCTTCGGGCTCTTTAAGGTGAGCAAAGGAACTTCATGAGCCCCAATGGGCATCTTAAGTAACACAGATGGCTGTAAGATTTCTTCAATGATAACATCATCGGGCACTGCTGATCAGAAAGATGCCAGCCAGGCGAGATGATATGCATCTTGATTATCCAATCAGGGAATATATCAGATTCTAAATCCGTCAAAAGAGGTTTCCATAGCTCGAATAGCTTCTAAATATGCAGCCATCTTCCCATCCTTCCATTCATACTTCTTATGGACCTGTCGGGCCGCCAACTGAGAGTTGCCTCGAATCAGCTATCTCTTGACGCCCATAGATTTAGCAATTCACAGACCATTAATCAAGCCTTCATATTCTGCAATATTATTTGTGGCTTTGAACTTCAGCTAGATGGCATACTTCAGGGGCTCCCCTTCGGGAGGTTTCAGTACAATTCTAGCCCCAGCCCTTTCAAGGTAAATGAACCATCAAAATACATCACCCAATGATCAGACAATGCTTCTTCATCTTAAGGACCAGAAGGGGTCCATTCAACAATAAAATCTGCTAAAGCTTGGCTCTTGATGGCTCTCCGAGGTATGAACTCTATATAAAACTGTCCCATCTCTACTGCCCAATGAGATATGCATCCAACAACATCTCTAATATACAAAATGCGGGAGAGTGGGTGATCAGAGACTACCTTGATCGGATGTGCCAAGAAGTAGTGATTCAGCTTTTAGGTCGTCATCAATACGGCATATAGCAACTTTTGAGCTTATGGGTACCTTGTTTGAGTGTCTTTTAAAATTTCACTAACAAATTAAACCGGCGATTGCACCGAATTCCCTTGGTCACTGACTCAGTCCACCGTAAGAACAGTACTGACCACCGAATATGAAGCCACCACATAAAGCAGCAACTCTTCCTCGGGCTTTGGTGACACCAAGGTAGGCATCTTCTTACGATATTGTTTCAGCTCTTGGAAAGCTGCTTGTGCTTGACTATCTCATTGGAATCCATCTTATTTGCGTAAAAGCTTGTAAAATAGCATTCCTCTTTTTCTCGATCGAGATATGAATCTACTGAGGGCAGCCATCATTACAGCCAGCTTCTGGATTTCCTTTCGAGTTCGAGGTGGTTACAATTGTTCAATAGCTTCCACCTTTTTCGAGTTTACATCGATCCCTCTTTCAAAGACCATGTATCCCAGCAACTTGTCAGAAGATACTTCGAAGACACACTTCTTCGGGTTCAACTTCATTTAGAACTTTCGAAGGTTATCGAAGGTCTCAGTGAGGTCCTTAAGCAGATCCCCCCGCTATTTGGACTTCACAACAATGTCATCGATATATTGTTCGACATTTCTTTCAATTTGGTGTTCAAAAAAGATATAAGCACATTTTTTATACGTAGCCCCGGTGTTTTTGAGGACGAACGGCATCTTTACATAACAGTAAACTCCGAAAGGAGTGATGAACGCCGTCTTTTCCTCATCTTCAACTCTCATGTTGATCTGATGATAGCTGGAGTAAGCATCAAGAAAACTCAATAACTTATTGGTGGACGTTGAGTCCACGATCTAATCGATTCGAGGCAACAGATACTTGTGTTTAAGACATGCTTTATTCAAAGCCATATACTCAATACACATCTGTCACGAACCATCAGGCATTTTCACTAATACAGGATTTGCTAGCCAAGTAGGATAATCTACCGTTCTAATGAACCCGACTTGTAAGAGCCTAGTGATTTTCTCGCGAATGGCGTCGCACTTGTCTAGAGTATATCTCCATTTTTTTGTTTGACTGGCTTGAGAGCTGGGTCAATCCCCAACTTGTGCCCAATCACCTACCTGAGGATTCTGGGCATATCCGAAGGTGTCCATGTAAAAACATCGGTGTTTTCTCGAAGGAAAGTGAGGAGCGCAAATTCCTATTTCAGGGATAAGGAACCCCCGATGACAACTTGTTTCCCTGGTTCATTTGGATCCAGCGGAATATTCTTTTTTGGTGCTAGTGGCAGCATAACTTTTTCTTTTGGAGCTGGGACTTCGAGAGCCAGCACTTAGGGAACTTTGATTGCGGGTTTTGGTACAGAAAGTACCGCACCACCATTTATACAGGCTTGTTTGGAAGAACCGTCTTCCAAGGCTCCTTGTTTGAAATGACTCGTACGAGTCAAAGAGTTGATGTCGAACTTGACCGTCTATTTAAGATCAGAGACGATCGTAATGACCCTTAAGGGCCCTGGCATCTTCATCGTGGCATAGGCTGAATGGACAGTGGGCATGAACTTTGGAAGGAATGGCCTCTCGAGGATACAGTTGTACGCCGAATCAAAATCTGCCACCTCAAAGGTGAGGACCTCTCGGCGCTTGTTATTTCTGTGACCGCAAGCAACGGTCAGATCAATCTTTCCCAAGGGCTTTGATGAAACCACTGGAATCACTTCGTGGAATCTTTCATCCACGGGCTGTAATGCTGCCAAAGGCAAACCCATTTCTTCATAAGTACGTTTCATGAGGAGGTTTAAGGCCCCACCTGTATCAATGAGGGTCTCGACAACATTGCTGCGGTGGATGGGTATTTTGACGGTTCCTGGTTGATAGCTCCGTCTTCGGGTGATCTTTATGGCCGAACATGATCGGGACTTCATGCCACTGCATCTTCTTGCTAACGAGAACGGCGTTGAGCACCTCCCACTCTTACTTCTTGTACTAGGTCTTTGATGGAACCACAGTACTTCCATCGAAGATAATGTTAATTTCGGAGAATTATTCTTCATCTTCCTACTCAACCCTTCGACTACCCCTGTTCGGAGCCTCAGGGCAAGGTGCTGGCAGAGGTTTCGAAACATCCTTTTTCTTCTGCTCAATATAGTAAGTGCAATCAGTGAAGTTATAGAACCTGGATCGATGAACCGGACACCACTTCTGTGCATCTTCTGACTTGTCGAAAGGCCGCTTCTTCTTTTCAAGACGTTCACCACCTTCCTTTTTGGCGACGTTGAGCTCCCGATCATCAGACTTTTTGCGAGAGCTCTTAGTCTTGGATTCTTCCGTAATCCGAGCTCGGGCTTCTGATTCCTTGATGTAGGTTTCGGCAATTGATAAGAGGTGTTCTGATTCTTTGATGCAGGTTTCAGCAATTGATAAGAGGTGGCCCACTATTCGACGTTCCTCAATGGCTAGCCGTTCTGCGGTTTAAACATCAGATATACCTTCTCTGAAGGCAATACTAACCTCCAGATCTTTAATATGAGAAATAGAATTCTCTGTCTGACTGAACCTATTCACATAATCCCGAAGACTCATCGGGCGTTCGCTTGATGGTCCAAAGGGTTTTCGCTGTCGTGGGCCTTTCGAAGGTCCCCTGGAAATTGCTGATGAAGGTTGCGTAGAGCTGATCCGAAGTCCAGAACGTGGACTCGGGAGATTAACCAGCCATGATCGAGCTGGCCGTGATAGAGCAGTATGTAAATAATTGGCCTTTACTCTATCGTTTCCCCCAGCGGCTTTTATAACCGTGGAGTAGACTTGGAGAAACTCCTCTGGGTTTGATGACCCTACATATTTCTCGATTGGTTCTGGTTTGAACATTTCAGGCCATCGAACTTGTCGTAGACTCAGGGCAAGAGCTTTGAATGAGTTCTGACTTGACCGAGCCCGATTAGGAGCAACCTCGGCTGCCTCTCTGTGACGCCTGTTGGCATCAATATCATTGCGCGCATCATGGCTGCGAGGATGTTCACCTAATGACCCCTCTGACTTCGTTGCCTGTCGAGGCTATGCCGTAAATCTTTGACAGAGAGACGGTGTCCCTATCGGGGAGAAGTAGCCGAAGCAGAGGGTGCTCTTCAGGAGTTTGGCCCTTCACGAGAATCGCCACGACGTGAAGCCTTAGACTGATTTTGGCCTGACGGCGTAGCATAGCCTATACGACCAGCAATCTCTAATCCTTGTTCGACCAATGGCGCCAAAGGCGAACCATCAGCTGCCAATTGCTGCATGCATTTCAGGATTGTTTGGAGATGAGTAGCTTCAAAGTCGGTTTGTAGATTTCTTATCGGGGGACACTGCAAGTTGGTCCTATGAACACTAGAACCAATGGTGAGAAGATTGCTTGACGACCCAGCAGAAGGTGCTGGATCATTCCTCTCAGCCACATTGATTTGTCGCAACTCAATGTTGCGATTCCACTTCGGATACCTCATTCTTAAGGGATAATCCTTATCGGAGCCGAAGTCGTCGTTGATGCAGTCGTTGTCGCTGTCGCTACTGGAGTTGTAGCATTGCAGTCTCAGCCTAGGGAACTTGCCATTTACAAGGTTAAAAATCACCAACACGTGATTGGGATCAAGTGAATCTCAATTGTAGTAGGCATCTCAGAAAGAGATTTGAGAGAAAGCCTCTAGGAACTCCGGCTGATGGGCCAAAGAACCTTCTTCATCGGCGACAAAAATGAATGTTCTGAAACAGAATGTGGTGCCAGCCAGGAAAATGAGATTGCTTGAGGAAGCCATGGATGAAAGTTGGACTAACTTCACCTCACATTCCCCTTCCTGGCGCGCCTCTGTCGAGGTTCGAAGTATGAGTTCGGGATTGGTAGATATTGTAAACATGATCGAATACGTGAGTATCATGAAGCTAATCACAAAGAGAACTGAAACGAGCTGTTTAGACTGATTCGGACCTCCCGCAGGATAATAACCCTACGTCCAGTGAATATGCGTGTACTCTTTCTCTGGAAATATATGTCTTGCTCTGTTGGACAGGTTACATTTTTATAGGAGTGGATAGCCCTCCCGTGGTAATGCCAATTAACCACGTCGTAATGCTGGTAACGTCTATCCCTAATTATCGGAGTGCGACTATTAAGCATAACAGCCCTTTAATTGGACTTAACTCCCCGGCAGTTAACCGTGCTTCAAATGTCGCATCGTGCGTTGTGAGGCTGTGGGTAGCCGTTTTTCAGGTGACTGTTCATATCTGGGTCAAGGCTCATGAAGCTCATCAGAAAATCTTGGTTTCTGCCCACGCCTGTTTGGGAGATGGAAATTGAGGCATTGACACATATTACTTCCTCTGTCCATAAATATAAGGATTTGAAGCTCCTCTCGGATATCCAACAATATAAGCACTTCATGTGGGGTCTACTGTAATTTACTCGCTGCCCACTCATACCCGTCACCAACCATACACGGGCAGGCAGGAGCCTTATCTCCTCTCTCTCTCCTCACGGATCCTCGTTGCCGTCGCCTTTAGCGCCCACCGCCAGAAGCTGTCCCCGACCTCGCATGTCATCATCATGCTGCTGTTAAACGCCCTCCCTGACCTCGCCCATCGCCATCACACCACCACCGTCACTGCCAGACGCCATCCCTGACATCTCCTGTCGCCACCATCCCTGAAGTCGTCACCGCAGTCACCAGATCCAATCTTTGTCAGTCGCCATCCCCTCCCTGACACCGCCAGCCGCTATCCTCACCCTAACACCACCATAGCCATTCCCACCGTGCCGCCCTCTAGCGCCGCAGTCACCAGATCTCGCAGCTCCTGGCGACCGATGCCAGCATTTCTCAGCACTTCTGATCCTATGCCTCATCGTCACCCTACCAGCGGCTGCAATGTCTATGAGGAGGAGGTGGCGGCAGAGGAGCCTAGCCCAGGCGAGGCGAGCATGAGACTTGACAAGAATAGAAGGTGGTAATAATTGTTATATTTGTGGATGGAGGGAGCAGTGTTCTATCCTCTGGACCAATTCATTCTTGTCCTGTAGATATGATGATAGGAATGAGCATGATTGATGGATGCATGCTAGCAGTCCTAATTAGTGAAGATTGTGTCCTTTTAGCTATTTAATGAACTGCTTCGCTTTTCAGGGTATCCCAAATGGGTGTGGTGTGTGTTTGCAGTAGGTGCAGGGTATACAGTATTGCTGTGTGCTATCATAGGCCATGCTATAGCATGTGGCAGCTTGATGTAGGGAGAGAAAGTACAGCTTGTTAGTGTGATGATCCTGGTGAACTAGTATTATTAAATACAGAAGGAGCTGATTGTTGTCCAAGCCAGAAGTTACATTCTCCATACGGATGGTTCACACAATTGTGTTCTCTATCCACTGTCCATTCTCCTCAATTAAGTTAGTGTAAAATAGTTCCACAATTAATGCACTGGGAGATTTGCAACTTTCACTACAGTTCATTAAAAATAGTGAAACTATGTCATAGCCTGCAACATGTTTATAGTAGCAACTTCAAGTCGAGATGACACTGAGTACTCCATATAGCATGGCAATGAAAAACTTTTCAGCAGATACGCTTTTCAGGCAACCTCTGAAGATGAGTGCATACTCTCATGCAGGCTGCAGAGTTTAGTTGTTTCAATGTGACCAGGAAATCACTGAAAAGATGAAAGAATAAAATCCATTGAATGAGTATTGAATTATCAATGTATACGGCTTCAATCTGTACTAAGTTGTGGAGAACAGGATGAACTATCCATGGTTCGCAACAAAATCACAAGCAATTTTTTCGCATGTTTTGACATCATAAGCTATGACTAAGCCTTTCTTTTACTCTTAGTGGCCATTACAGGCGTGTTAATTTTGATTCTTTTACTGCCGATTGCAGTTGCAAAGCAGGGTTGTCACGCGGCACAGTTGGTTTTGTGATTAAAAAACCGTTCATTAGTTTTCACAAAAAAGGTTGAACTAGTTCACCTTAATTAATTCTTAAAAATCAAACCTATATACTGTAACAAAGATAATTTTTATCTGATTTTACCAATAAGTCGATCAGTTTTTAACACTCTGGACGGTTTATGATTTTTGAAACCTTAGATGGCACTCTCCGTACACGACGCCGCAGGCAGAGCAAATGCTATCTCGTGCACCGGGGTCACAGAATAATGGGCCGAAATGATCCGCTTCACTGGCGCCTCACCACACCCTTCCAAATAAAGTGTAAACTGGGCTGGGCCAAACGCGATTCACAAATTTGGCCCAGAACCAGCCACTTTCTGTATCACCATTGAGAAAGCGACACGGAAACCAGACCCAACGAACGAGCTAGGCTAGGCAGGCTACCACGCCACCAGTCGTCGTCGTGTTCCTCTCTCCCGCTGCACCCCAGCTCGGACAAGACAGCACCTCCCGCACCAGCAGGTGAGAGCTGCCGATCCGGCGCCCTTTCTCCCGCCCCCCTTCCCCAGGCTGCGCCCGGATCCGAGACTCCGCTGCGGATCCGCCCGAAGATCCCACCGAGGTTACTTTGCCCCCGCCGGATCTGGCTGTGGCTTCTTTTATTTCAACCTTTTTTGAATCGGAGTTCTGCGCCGCGAGGTTGAGGGAACGGGAGTTAGGTAGCTCCGAGATCTTGAGGCGCGTTCGAGCCCGTGGCTTCAGTCAGATAGCGGAGGCGGCTAGGGTTTGAGCGCTAGGGTTAATGTCTCGTTGGAGCGTGTTAGTATTTTCCGAGTCTGTTTAGGTCTTGGTTTCAATGTTAGGCCTGTTTATTCGAATTCGTGGGTAGGAGCTGGCCAAAGAATGCGCAAAGTGTTTCGTCAGGTTAGTTGGACCTCTTCGGGAGCTCATGTATACGTGGTTGCATTTTCTCGGCAGTTTCTATTGATGTCAAGTGACGTGGTGCGGACTGGGGAGTGGGGACTTTCTTTATATATAGTGTGGGTCATGAATGATGTATGTGCAGCTGGTTACTCATTGCAGTGGCTGGCCTTTGGAGTTACCCTTGTGTCAAAATGGGGACATCTCAAAGGTGCATCTTAGGGAATCTAACAATTTTTTTTTTGAAGCAAAGGGATCTAACATTTCAGTGGGTGATTCTGTGAACATGTAGTTAGTTTCTGTTCGCTAGATGTGGAGTTAGTTCAGAAGGCTGGTCACCAAATTAGGGTACTGTAGCTGACCAATTGATAGTGAAGTTCTGTTCATTATGGAGAAGTCAAGCCACATATTTGTAGTTATTTAATGTTTGATGATTTGTACCATGTAAATTGATGCCAATTCGACAGGTAGTTGTGATAGGAATCTAGTTTACGTTCCATGTCTTGACATGACTGTCCGGTGGCTTGTAGAACCAGTCATTTTTGCTCTCTATCAGTCAGCTTGGTGAAAGATAGTGTTCATGAAAAAAATATAAATTTGTTTCAATAGATTGAATATCATTTATTTATTCATTTCTACTTTCGGGGGTATGTTAAGCATTGAGGTCCTGAGATAGGTGCGTACTTGTTAGGATGGTCCAGCTATTTCTGTCCTATTGTAGTTCGTCTTAATGTGGGTTATTGTTTTGCCAATTCAGGATCCTCTATGTCAGTTCATGTGCCAGTGGACAATGGACTGAACACTTGCCTGGTTCTGTGAGTCACCATGGGAAGCAGTGGAACAGATACACCAGCTAAGTCAAGCAAGACATCTGCAACTCAGGTATTCAATGCTGAATCTACAGAACTATCCTATTGTCAGAATAAGTTGGCCCCATCCTTTTTTTAACCCTAAAACATTGTCGTTTCCTATAACAGGAGCAACAACCACCTGCCAGTTTGAATGTGGCTACGCCAGCTGTTTACCCAGATTGGTCCAGGTTCCAGGTTAGTGAGCCTTCCTAGTTCGCTTGGCATTCAGAGGCATATTTGTTCACTCAGTTTACATCATTAAGAAAAAGTGGGGAACATGTATGTGGGTCTCAAGTAGCAGCCAATTGAATTGTTTCCGTAATCAGTAGAAGATATCCCTTAAGGGAGGGCAATTTAACTGTTGAATGCAGTGTCATGTCTAATTTGGATTGCATTATCGTATGAGAGAATCACAATGGGTACCTATTTCCATAGCTTTTCATAATTGTTTCAGAGGTGGAATTTTTGTTGTGCGTGTTGTTCATGTGGGTATCTTTATCCATCTCTATGAGAAATAGGGATATCATGCCAGTATTGTGGGTTTTTATTAATAATGATGTTTGATCATTTTGCAGGGATATCCTCCCATTCCACCACATGGGTTCTTCCCGTCACCCGTGCCATCAAGTGCACAAGGTCATCCATACATGTGGGGAGCTCAGGTAAGGTTTCGATCTTTGGCCTTTGAGGTTTAGGGATGGCAATTTAGGTGGCGGGTCCAGGCCCCCGCAGGTTTTGTACTGGACAGGTGCGAGCACAATATTTCAACAGTAGGTCAAACCTGACCCCAACCAGCATAATGTCGGGTTCGGGCATGAGTTTTGTTTCTCACCTGCAGGCTCCCCGTCGGGGCCTGAAAACTTTCAGCCGAGCCATCCCTTGGGGTTTCCTTGAATTCCTTCAGCCAATCGAACTTTAGCTTATTGTTGTGCTTTAATAAACAAGATGTCCGATAGAAACAATATACTGTAATAGTTCAATGAATTTTTGGCATTAATATTCGTGAGTGAGGTTCAAGAGCTGTTACAAGGGTGGTGTTCTATTAGGATGGTTATGTGACGCAGCTTATTAACAATTTTTTCGTTCCCACTATTTTTCTGTCAAGATATATCTAAATTCAAAATATGGCATTATGGAAGTACTCTCTAGGCAAATCTTTACATAGTCTTCATATTTCCAAACTGAATAATTCCAACCATATCGCTATACCAGAGGTCAAAGTTTTAAATATTTGATTGGAAGTAACGCACTAATGCGACATTTTTGGACCAGAGGAAGTACTCTATACAATTGAAAATAATTGACATTTACCATTTGAAAATAAATCTGAACCAAAAGTAAGTGCCTTAGATGTGATGGATTGGAAGGTGAACTTGTTTGAAGAAAGTGAACTTTTGTGATGACTAAGGGTTTTCTTCTGATGGAACTAAGCGCTATTTTGGTTATAACTTCTTTGCTCAATATTTTCCTTCAGCCAATGATACCGCCTTATGGGACCCCACCACCTCCATATGTCATGTACCCTCCTGGCGTATATGCTCATCCATCTATGCCCCCTGTATGTTCCACACAATATTGTATGTTTTAGTTATACTTGTCCAACATGATGCTGACATATATTTTGTTATTGCATTATTTTGCAGGGTGCACATCCATTTACTCCTTATGCTATTACTTCTCCAAATGGCAATGCTGATGCTTCTGTAAGACATGAAAATGTTAGCCACAGCTTCCTTTTCCTTATGTTTAACATGGAGGCTAATGCACCTATGCTTTCAAGGGAGCTGCTGCTGATGAAACGGATGGCAAGGCATCTGAAGGCAAAGAAAAAAGTCCCACGAAAATCTCCAAAGGAAGTTTAGGTAGCTTGAACATGCTTACAGGAAAGAGCCCCACAGAACATGGTAAGACCTCAGGAGCATCCGCTAATGGGGCAATCTCTCAAAGGTTTGTTTTTTGTCAGAAAACTTAAAACAACATTTTTATGTGCTGTGTGTAATTTTCAATGTGCGTTAATAAAAGAATTGCTGCTGCCTTGCAGTGGGGAAAGTGGGAGTGAAAGTTCAAGTGAAGGAAGTGAAGCAAATTCTCAGAATGTAAATCTCTTCTCCTTTTTTTGTTGTATATCCATATGCATACACAGGAAATATTTGCAAATTTTCATACTATCTTTTCTGATATCCATGGGAGATTGATGTTCTACTATGCTCCTTTCCGATACACTTGCGCAATCTCCAAGTATTTCTAGTTATACACTAGCGTCTATGGCTATGTCTTTCTGTTCGCTTTTCTGATATTTGAATTAAAAAATTGAATGCATATGCTCTACAGTTTTCTCATACAACAGATATTTTAGTTGCTATTAATTTGGATAAGTCCTAGAACCTTTTCATCATTATCTAATGTTTTACAGGATTCCCAGAAGGGAAGTGGTCAGGAACAAGATGGAGGTACATACATCTATATGCATCTGTTTCTCCTGTTGCGTTTTCTGAAGCTTATTTTCTGTATAATTTGCAATGATCAGATGTTCGAAGTTCCCAGAATGGTGTATCGCGCTCGCCGTCTGAAGGAAAGTTGAACCAAACTATGGCAATCATGCCAATGCCATCAAGTGGCCCGGTACCTGGTCCTACTACAAACTTGAATATAGGGATGGACTATTGGGGGGCCAATACAGCAAGCTCCACTCCTGCAATTCATGATAGAGGGACCCCAACTGCTGTTCCAGGTGCTGTGGTCCCAGCAGAACAATGGATTCAGGTTTGTCTTTGCTCCTAGGCTTAGAACTTTTATTGCCAAGGAAACATTGTGTTTTCCTTTTTGAGGTCTGCATTATAGTTACAGTCCTCCCCACCCTTCCCTTCAATATTTGTGTTTATTTCTGTTAAATTTGTATGTTCCATACAATCTGGTCAGTAGGTTCATTTGTTTGCAATGTGGGACTGTGAATTTGTTTGCAATGTGGGACTGTGAAAAACCTATGTTTGAGATGAATTCTATGCATGAACCTGAAATAAAACTCATGTATGGATAAATCAGCTTTGTGCACTTAAAGCAGTATGCATTCTATTGTTTACCATGAATCTTTATTTACTTCATCGTTTTTTATCGTTTCTATCTAATTCTGGACAGCACGATATGTTCTTAGTTACCAATGTGATTATTTAGTATTTCTGCTTAATGAATAATCTTGTTGTGTTGATTATCTCAACCTCATGATTCAGGATGAACGCGAACTCAAGAGGCAAAGAAGAAAACAGTCCAACAGGGAGTCTGCTCGCAGATCTCGGTTGCGTAAGCAGGTAGTTACTTTGTCTTGAGGTACACTGGTTTGCATTATATTACACTTCAACTGATGCAGCACAACTGCGAGTTTTTGTAGGCTGAATGTGAGGAGCTGGCTCAACATGCTGAAGTTTTAAAGCAGGAAAACACGTCTCTTAGAGATGAAGTAAACCGCATCAGAAAAGAGTATGAAGAACTTCTATCAAAGAATAACTTATTAA
Source organism: Zoysia matrella (assembly GCA_001602295.1). Lineage (NCBI taxonomy): Eukaryota > Viridiplantae > Streptophyta > Magnoliopsida > Poales > Poaceae > Zoysia > Zoysia matrella. The sequence continues at coordinate 50,819 of BCLG01001028.1, read as the reverse complement.
AGGTTGGTCTTCCCCTTCTTTCGTCCACAGTATGCTTAGTATATATGTTAACTCTTGTGCTCCTCTTTATGTTCAATAGGAGAAACTTGGGGGCAAACTAGACGAAACTGATGAGACAGGACTTGACAATAAGCTGCAACATTCCGGCGGGGAAATCCGGAACAAAGGAAACTAATTGAGCAACATACAATGCTCAGAGAGCATAGCCCTAACTAGATTATTGGGAGGCGCTATTGTAGTATGTGTATTAACTCCTTAATTGTTGCCAGGTTGTGATAATGTCAACGCCAACCTTGTGTGTGGCTGGTTGCTATTTCAGATCTGTCTTGGCTTATCTTTTAGAAGTCAAGATGTGACTGAATGTAGGCCATGACCCGGTTCACTGTATCTGTTAGAAATTAGTGGATAATCTCAAATTTACAAATCTGTAATGCTTACTGTTATTGTTATGTATACTTGGAGAATGGTTGTTATATTTTAATTCAACCAGTTTCAATATTTGTCACTGCTTACATTGGTTCTAGGGCTTTTAGGCTATCTAAATTGTCGCTTCCATCAATTTTTGTGCTTGCATTGGTTCTAGGCTATCTACATGAGTTTTCACGCAACTTTGTCATGCTATGTGAAAATTGGGAGCAGAGACGAATGCTATGTCATTCTGCTAAACTGGTGGATTCAGGTATTGTTGATTAAGACACATGGTTCTTTCTGCTCAGTGGTACGAATTCTTTCCATCCCTTGAGTGAAATGTTTCATTGACAGTATTTTTCACTCTGCTGAACTATTCACTTGATTCTGGTGTTTAATTTGTTTACAGGAAAAAGGTTCTGGGATGACAACATGATTGGAGCTTCTACTATCCCATGGGACAAGCATAGTCAATCACTATGCTAGTTTACTGGTAGTAACTTATAGTTGTGCATTTATTTTTAACCAATTTCTATAACAAGGATCATGGGTTCAAGTTTTGGAAACAGCCTCTTACAGAAATGTAGGGAAAAGGCTATGTACAAAAGAGCCAAAGTGGTTGGACCCTTCCTTGGACCTTGCGCAAGTGGGAGCTACATGCACCGGGCTGCTCTTTTTTTTCGATAACAGTGATCTATAGCATTGCATTGTGCAAGCAAAGACAACCCCTGTTTCTTGCACTATTTTTCTTTGAATAAAATACATCCATCTAGCAAGAATCTAATCATGGATCCTGATTCTGAAAATTGAAAACATCAATACTGTCATTAAGGTAGTACAACTGTACACGCCACTCCAATTGAGCTTTTGAAGTGTCTGAACACTGAGGGCTCTGCTGTAGGTTGCTAGGCAGGTATTGAGATAGAGCCTGTTTTGTTAGATGGTAGAGAGGTTGTGCCCAAGGATTGGTTTGCTGCTGAAGTTGTCTCTGGTGCTGCTAAAGTCAGTGCAATGTAGTGAGTGCAAGTCAACCATTTGCTCTCATTGCTGCTGGCCTTATAGCTCCATTAATTCCATGACACCTGAATGGCCTCAGTGGCATAAATTAGGACTGTTAAGCTCGATGTCGTTGAAGTGGAGCTAATGCCTGCTCTTGGTTACTGATCATCTCGCTCGACTGGTGGGTGGGAACCATTGTTCCATTGGGAAGCCTGCGAGGTTATCGAACATTAGCACCACTGAGATGGAGTGCCTGGATAAGAATTCCAGCACCTGGCTCTGGATGATCGATGCGGTGGACATCAGCTTGTCGTTAGGCATCAGGAATGTGTTGTGGGGTATCTTTTTTTCTACCAACCTTATGAGCATGGTAAAGGTGAAATAGCGTGCCTCTGCATTTCCTGCACTGTGGTGCTCTCGCTGCTGGCATTGGTTGGTAGTATTACGAGAGCGATGAGCAGGTTGGTGGTAGCAAGCACGGAATCCGTGTGTGGTAAGTGCTGGCGGCAACAGGTATGCCAGTGGTGAAGGATTTATTTGCTTGCTGATTCTGTATAAGACCGTTTTATTACCAGATTGTTTGTCGGGTTGCCATTGTACTGCTCTTGCACACCTTATATCCTTAGTGAATTGCTGCTGCGTTTCAGGCTTTGCACATGTTTGAACTGCTTTGATAACTTCCTATAGTTCGGCATGTGCTGCATTGACAACATTTTCTCCATTCTAGCGCAACTTCTCATCAGTTT
>BCLG01001028.1:20438-45336 GCA_001602295.1 Zoysia matrella | reverse complement strand
GCCGATCCTGGGCGATGGTTGCCAGGCGCGTCCTAGACGGGTGCGCGGCTGCCGGACCAGGCGCCTCTCCATCGGCAGTTGGAGGTCTTTCGGTGGTTACAGATAGAGAGAAAGGAGCCCGTGGCGGCTGGGACAGTAGGGCACAGCTGGGGCTTAACCCTAACCAGCTCTTTTATATCCCTTCGCCTAAATGGGCTTCAATTTCTTAGCGGGCCATCCGAAGTTTGTACAGGGTCAATTTTGCATTTCATTTAGAATTTGTGATTTTAGACTAGTACTTTAGTGTTTAAATTTAGTATTTGTAAAAATGCAAATTAGTTTATTTTTTGAAGTAGTGTGTAATTTAGTAGTGTTGTAAATATTCCTATATTTCATGTTATAGAATTTCAGATGTGTCTGTTATGATTGTTTTTATCAACATTTCATGTGACACCTTATTATGTTTCCATCGTTCTATAATTGATAATTATTATTTTTTTGCAGTTACGAATAATTAATCATCTTAATTAAGCTTAGCTTGATACGAGTAGAATTAATTTTTAAACACAACAACACTATAGTTGCAATTGAGATTTAATTATCTTGCCTACATTTAATTTACTTTAGTGAATTAAATGATACACACTTTAATACTGAATTTACATTGTAATTGAGATTTTCATCTCTTGTATTAAACAATTGAGGTTGATTTTTCTTACTATTCATCTTGCAATTGAGATTGAAATTTCGTGCGAATTATATTTGCAATTGAGGTCCCTATTTCTTGCAACACGCAATTGAGGTTTTATCACCATGATGTTTTTTAATTAAATCTTTGGTTGTTCCTATGTAGGAATCATGATCCGTGAGTTCGAGGAACTTGCTCTTGATGGCCACAACTATCTTACATGGGCAATAGACGTCAAGATAAGCTTGACATTCTGAGGGAAACTGGTGGCATTGTCTCCTCCAGATGAGAGAGATGTACCACTTACTGATCAATACAAGTGCAATGCTTTGTACATCATGAGGCATCACATCTATCCTGATCTCAAAGTTGAGTATGCGGTGGAAGAATAGGCAAGTGTTTTGTGGCTTTCTCTGAAAAAATATGAGTAGCAAAAGGCAGTCATTCTGTCTGAGACCAATCATGAATGGAGTCACCTTCGTCTCCAGGATTTTAAATTTATTGGAGACTATAACCATGCTGTTCACAAAATCTGTGCCAAGTTGCGTTTTTGTGAGAAAGAGCCATTGGAGGTTGACAAGATAGAGAAAACTATCCAAACAATGCTTCCTTCTGATCGGATCTTACAACACCAATACCGTTCTAGAAAGTACCAAAGCTATTCTGAACTCATACATGATTTACTTAAAGCGGAAAATCATGATGAATTCACTATGAAGAATCATCACCAATATCCAGTTGGATCTGCTACTCTGCCAGAAGTTCATCACAATGTCAAGTACAACAAGTACGATGGTTCCAAAAATCATCATAAAAACAACAAAGATAGATCCAAGCGTAAGCGCAATAGGAACAAGGGAAGTCCAATGCACCTGCTCCGGCAAAGGGCAGTTTCAAGGCTAAAGGTGACATATCACAAGTGTGGATGCTCTAAGCACCCTACAAAGAAATGTTGTACTCCTTGTCACTTGTTTGATCTCTAACAGAAGTCTCTCGAGAAAGGCCAACAGGCTGAAGGCTCAGATTGTGAGGCACACTTCAATCTTCAAGCCAACAACGAAGCTGGAAGTCCGCAACAAGTTCCACCAGAGCCAATCAGCAACATCCCTTCTCTGACTGTCGAAGATTACATGGACACGGAGAACACCATCGTCGAATTCCATTCAAACGACATGTTTGGAGACCTCAACTAGGATCCTACATCTCCATATTAGATATTAATATGTCTAGGTCCTTGTAAATATGTTGAACTTTTAAATTTTGTCTTTCTATGTATTGTATCAGAACTTTGATACTTTATATTAATATAGTTTGTATGTACTTCTATATGATTGAGTAGGATTCAATTCTTGTATAGCTCTTACGGGGGTCAATCTAATGGAGGAAAAATTATGCCTTGTGGATAGTGGAACTACAAACTCTATACTTAGGGAACTGAAATATTTCCAAACTCTTACAAAGAGGTAAGGGAATGTTTTGACTATCATTGGACGTGATGCAACAATAGTTGGCCCTGAAAAAGCTGCTATTACACTTCTCATGGGTACCACAGTACAAATTGAGGATGCTTTATTGTATCCCGATTCAACTCGTACCCTAATAAGTTTTAGAAATATCCAAAAAAAAAATGGGTTTCATGTTAAGACTCATGAAGACAACAATTAGGAACTTCTCCTCATAACCAAAGATAACAAATATGACCGTACCATTCTGGAACAAATTCCTACCTTATCATTTGGATTGTACTACACATACATTAAACCCGTACCACATGTTGCATACAAGGTAATTTTCCATAATGTTAACACACTCTAAACTTGGCATGATCGTCTTGGCCATCAGGGTATTAGGATGATGAGGAAAATTATCGGCAATTGCATTGGTCACAATCTAAATAATGACAAATTCTCGCAATCTTCGGATTTTATTTGCACCGCATGTGCAACAAGAAAATTAATCTTTAGACCATCTGTTCTTTAGATTCATGCGGAACCACTGCAGTTTCTTGAACGTATTTAAGGTGACATTTGTGGCCCCATACAACCATTGTCTGAACCTTTCCGGTATTTCATGATTCTCATAGATGCATCTACACGATGGTCTCACGTGTGCCTTCTATCTACACGTAACCATGCATTTGCTAAATTGGTTGCTCAAATTTTTAAATTGCGAGCAAGCTTTCCTGAGAGTCAGATTCAATATATCCGATTGGATAATGCTGCAGAATTTTCATCACAAGCCTTTAATGATTATTGTATGGCACAAGGAATTCAAGTACAACACTTTGTCCCATATGTCCATACACAAAATAGTTTGACAGAATCTCTTATTAAGAGAATCAAGCTTATAGCAAGACCTTGTGTTGGCATCATGCAGTTTTACATGCTGTAGACGTAATACAATTGCGTCCTACTGCATAGCAGAGCACTTTCCCGCTACATCTTGTACGTGGCAATCTTCCAAGTATTCCCATATGTGAAAGTTCGATTGCACTGTATACATACCGATCTCACCACCTGCAGCGTACCGCTATGGGCTCTCACAGGAAATTAGGGATCTGTGTAGGATCATATCTCCGTCGATCATTAAATACCTAGAACCCCTCACTGGAGATCTATTTACGGCCCGGTATGCTGACTCTATATTTAATAAAAATCATTTCTCGGTTTTAGGGGGAGAATTCAAGTACCACATAGAATGCCAGAAAATCAATTAGGCTGATAAGATCATCTCAAATGCAGACCCACATACACAAGAAACTGAGCTCCAAGTTCAGAAAATTATTGATTTGTAGAATACTGCAAACAATCTGTCAGATGCATTTACTGACTAAAAAAGTGTCATAAATTCCTTGATTCTCGCTAGGAATACGTCGGAAAATTGGAGGTACCAAATAAAACCATTCAACTTTCTACTCCGAGCAAGAGGGGGAGAAGTACGGCCATACCGTAGGATAAAGCTTCTATTAAGCATCAAAGGAAATCGGCCCTAAAGCAAGATTCGCAATGTAGGAAGGGCCAAAAAAGATCAGTAAAAGATACTCAACCCCATGTTGAGAGACACCGAGTGGATGTACCACATTCACAACCTAGCTCTCAAGTGCGCACTACAGATGAGGCTGGGCCATCGGAAGACTGACACACTCATATTGGGAAATCATGAGGCGCCACATGGGGCAAAAGAAATTTCCATACATTATACTAGTTCTAGAGAATCATACGATCATAAAACTACGATTGTTGATGCATCATTCTCAGCTACGATTGCGGATAATCATCTGACTGATCTAGACCCTAAGACCATGGCAGAGTGTCAACAACGCTCGGACTGGAATCAATGGAAAGATGCAATCCAGGAAGAGCTACCTTCGCTCAAGAAAAGAGAGGTATTTTCATTAGTGATACCTACACCTCTAAGAATCTTTCCTGTTGGATTCAAATGGGTTTTCATCTGAAAACAGAATGAAAATAATGAGATGGTGAGATACAAGGGTTTACGTAGAGACCCGATATTGATTTCAATGAAACAACTCTCTGGTAATGAGTGGAATAACCTTTCGATACCTTATATCATTGTCAGTTCAAAATCATCTATCTTTGCAGTTGATGGACGTAGACATATCTTTATGGGTCACTTGATTCGGGTATATACATGAAGGTCCCAGATGGAATCTCTGTACCGAATCTTGACGCAAACCGCAACATGTATTGTGTAAAACTAAAAAGTCATTATATGGCTTGAAACAGTCGGGAAGTATGTGGTGCAACCGACTGAAGGAGTTCCTTTTAAAAAAAGGCTACTCCAACAGTGATGATTGTCCATGTGTTTTCACAAAGAAATCCTCCACAAGATTCTGTATTATCTTAGTGTATGTTGATGATATTAACATCATTGGCAACACACAAGATATACATGAAGCGCGCAATCACCTAAAGCCAGAGTTCGAGATAAAGGATTTGGGTAAAACCAAATTTTGCTTGGGCTTACAACTCGAGCATCTTCCCTCAGAAATTTTTGTATACCAGTCTGCCTATGTTCAGAAAGTGTTGGAGAAATTCAACATGGATAAAACATATTCGTCCAAAACCCCAATGGTTGTTAGAACCCTTGAAATGAAAAAGGATCCGTTCTGACCTAGGGAGTATGGAGAAGAGATATTGAGCCCTGAGGTTCCATATCTCAGTGCCATTGGAGCGCTTATGTACGTTGCAAATAGCACCAGGCCTGATATCGCATTTGCAGCGAATCTACTAGCAAGAAACAGCGTTGCTCCTACCAAACGTCATTGGAGTGGAGTCAAGAATATCTTTAGATATCTCCAAGGCACATAGGATCTAGGACTTTTCTACAGAAAAGACATTGATCCAAGCTTAATCAGATACACTGACGCTGGCTACCTTTCTGATCCCCATAATGCCAGATCATTGACGGGTTTCGTATTTTTACATGCAGGAACGGCTATTTCATAGAAGTCTTCTAAACAAACTCTGATATTCACTTCCACTAATCATTCTGAAATCATCTCACTATATAAGGCTTCACTTGAATGTGTATGGCTTCACAGAATGATTAACCACATACAACAGTCATGTGTTATTGGTCCCATAGGATCACCTACCATTATCTATTAAGATAGTGCTGCTTGTGTTGCACAGATGCAAATAGGTTATCTTAAGAGCAATGTCACTAAGCACATTACTCCTAAACTGTTTTATCCTTATGAGCTTCAAGAAAGCGGAGAGATAAACATTTTGCAAGTCAAATCATGTGATAATCTTGCAGATTTATTCATGAAGTCTTTGCCGTATTCTACATTTCATAAATGTGTTCATGGGATTGGCATGCGAAGGCTTAAAGATTTGCAAAGTTCAGGGGGTGTTTCCTCTAAATAATTAATCTACTATCAAACATCATATTGTACTCTTTTCTTATATGAATTTTACATATGGTTTCTCATGTTTTAATGAGGCAATATATTCACAAGCATTCATGTCTATCTCCTAATTTTCCTTACTAAGGTTTTTAACGGAGGTGCGAAAGACATGAGTATACTATACCATTTTCTCCTATCTCTCCCATTGGGTTTAAGAAGTTTTTCATAGTATACAGGAGACGTCTCCTCATATTTTTTCCACAAGATTTTTGGAGGAGTTACTACACGGAGTTACATACACGGAGTGCATAGCAGGATAATTGCTCAAGGGGGAGTCTATAAATTTGTAACATCCATTGGAAATAGAGTTGATGCTTTCATTCCATTCCATTGTCATTACGTTCAACACATCTCACCATCTACGACTACGAGCACGCTGGATGGGTGGCTTGCTTTAGGACACCAAAGCAATAGCGCAGGCGTTCAAGGCCACAGTCAGAATCAGCCCAATGGTGATCTCAGTCACGCGCGGATGCGAGCTCTAGAAACCATGGTCAGTTGGGGGGGGGGGGAGCATGGACTCACACGTAAAACTGATTTGCTTGCCTGAGTTATATTTGGTTGTTCCCAAGTATAACTGCTTTGAGAAATTTAGCCGGATCCACCTTCCTTGCATAATCGCATTCCATGATGAGATGGAGATTGGGATGATGAGGGCCTAAGGCGATGCTTCTAAACGAATCAATCTATATAGTACTGGTCACTGTCAGCTAGCTCAAAGGTCCACGTACGTGAGGTTTGGTTTCTCAGTACCCACCCTATTCCTAACTCCTCCGAGTACGCGCCATTGCAAGGTCAGGTTTATGTTCATCTTTCACTTGTTACATGGTTTCTATCCTTGTGTGCTTATTTGCTTAGTTCGTGATCAGAGTCATGTTGATTTCTACAAACAGCATGAGCTCATCTCGTTACTGGCGTGTGGTAATGTTAGTTTTTTGGTAGTCATGTCAAACAGTTACTGATTGTTGCGTTTGTGCATCAACGTATTTGATTATAACTAGTCCGAGTGCCCGTGCTATGTACCGGGTAGAGCAACGTGATGTATCTTCGACATGGAAAAGTAATATGACACATTCTCACTCCACAATGGACAAAAAAAACATGACACAATTTCTATGATATAAATACGACAACTTATATTAATACAAATTGAGCTACAGAAAAACAAATTTACATAATACTTGATCCAACTTAACCTTTGTATGTGTTGACACCCAAAATTTGCTTCTTGGGAAAACCGAAAGTTCTGGTTTCTCAAACCGGATGCTTCGGTGGTTTGGTAGTCCGAATACAATAGAAAATATCTAAATTCTACCTCATAGTGATTATTTTGCAAGAATTGTTTTTCAACATGTTTTTCAGGACATAAAAGATATTTTCGAAGAGTTTGGCTAAATTCTACTAAAGAAGAAAAGAAGTGCTTAAAAAGATTTGAAGATGAAGCTAAATCTATGATTTGAAGGCTCCATGACGTAGCCCTCACCGAGATGACCGAAACAGATATATGGATCACCTAATTTGGAAACCGGACGAGAAAATTATGGACTTAACAAAAAATGTCCGAGTTGCCACCGGAGTGTTCGACAATGCGCCGGAGTCTCTGGTACCGGAGTGTCCAGTAAGCTCTCTCTGGACCCAGAATTTTGCCTATCGGAGTCTCTGGCAATGTGCCAGAGTGTCCCGTACCGGATTGTTCGTTACATTACTAAAGTGTCCAGTGAGCCCTCTTAGAACCAAAATTTTGCCCACCGAAGTGTCCGACAATGTGTCGGAGTTTCTAATTAATAGGATATGTGGTTGCATGGGATAAGACTATCCCACCTCTATATAAGGAGGCCCAAAGCCGATTGAGAGACCCCCCTCCAATCGTGAATTAAATATACCTTTACTTTTTATCTCTTTTACCCTAATCTCTTCCAAACCCTAATTTTTGTTCTTCTCTTGCCCTGGCGGCATTTGAAGATTATTCGGCTGGCCTGTCGAGTCCGGATCAACCCTAGAAAGGTCTTGCTCTGATGGGGTCCCTCCCGATCTTGATCTTTCAGGTGCTGTTGTGATCATAGTTAGACGATTCCGTCGTTCCGCTCACGGACGGTGTGTGGTGCGTCGACCCGGATCTTTTCGACGTCAACACACTTTTTGATGACTCTGCTGGAGAGGATTATTCGGTTTTCATCGTAGTAACTGAATTTTTCTAACCTAGCCTTTTCTCTAATTGATCCATCTTTTTGGTTTGCTATCATCATTGCATCTGGCCTCATTGGGGTGATTGCATCTATTTGCGGTTGTTCTTATTCTTGTTGCAGATTTTACTCGCAAAAGCCAAGAATAAAGAAGAAGGAATCACGACTACCTTGTGGTTGCGGTTTGATCGAATCAAATTGAGACAAACACATGGCAAGTTATCCATACCGCTATGATCAACCCGAGGTAAAATTTGCAAATGAGATGTCAATGCTTAATAGTTTTGCAAATACTACAAATTCCTATATTGATGTTTCTAGACATAACAATGGGCATAGTGCATCATTTAGCCATTATTCAAATATGGATCCTAGTCATGCACCCATGTTTCATGATGCATTTACTCAAAGTTTTAGTAACACTAGCAACACTCAATATGCATATACTTGTACATCAACAATGCAGCTATCTCATATGCCGATGGACATTCATCAAAGTCGGGCTAACTTAATGAGCTCGAACAAGTTTTATGAAACATCACACACTAATAGTTCCATGAATGACCAATATGGTGTTTCTTCGTTTAATGCATTGGCACCAATTGCACCATCTATGATAGCTTCAAATAATGTGTCGATATACGACACATATGACCATGCTAGTTCATATCTTTTATCTAATTTTTCTCAAGTGCCATATGGTACATGTTGCTAGAGTTGAGGTAACACCTACAAGTTCAGCACTATACTCAAGTCTTCATGATCATAATTCGACTCATTATGTTGTTGAAAATGGTAGCCAAATTAATGAGAATTTAGCAAACATCCGCATACCTCCACGTGATACACATGCAAATACCTCACCCACTAATTCGGCTGTGGTTTCCAATGATAATCATAGCCGCATAAATTCGGCAATAATTCCTGTGCTAGTCCAAGAAATAACTTCCAAAATCGACAAGGGAGTAGATGAGATGTTTGCAAGAAATCTCACGACAATCAAATATCTTTTTGATAAAAAGCCGATTGTTACTAAATTATCGGCTACAAGTGAGATTGAAGAAATAAACATAGCTACGCATGAGGATATCAAATATAAAAGGGTGGCCATGTTTAATTTTCCTAAGGAGGTTATATGTTTATCAAGTGATTATTCCATCACCGAACAATGTTCGGTCAGTAAAGAGCACCAACAAGAGCATGGAGACGCAGACGAAAGGAAGACAAAGGCATTGCGATACCACGGTTCGATTCATATCAAGGCTCCACGTCTCCAGCACATTCGATAAGGTATGCTTCACAAGTACTTTACTTAATTCTCGATCAGATCATAAATTTTAAATTAATACATACATTAGCATTGCCATAGAAAATAATGCTAAGAGATCGATTGAGGAGGGTAATTTACTTGTTAGCAACAAAGAGTCTTGACGTAGTGTCGGTCCATGCATTGTAAAAATTAGAAAGACCGATAACAGTAATGTTTTAGCTGTTTTAGCATTCAAAGTTTTAACATGGTCATTGCCTAAGTTTTTATCTAGATGGTTTATTTGTGGCCACTTGAGTTTTAAAAGAACAAAATCAAGATTAACCGATGTTTCAAAAACCGATGCTAGTGTGGTGAAAGATTCTAAAGCATATGGTAAAAGGAACGCAAGTAAATGTATAGCCAAATGGATAAAAAAGAAATCTGAACCATTCGTTTGCTTAGTCTTAAAGCCGTCTCCTCAAAAGAATCGGCTAAAGAATACAAATCATACTTTTGATTTGACTTTGTGTGACGATCTATTTGATAGCTAGTTAGAAAATAATTTTATTAGGCTTATAGATCATAAAGTCATATCATCACTTTAGGATGTAGGAAAGAAGCATATTGTAAATGAAACAACTCTTTTGATCATAGTACTAAGAATTGCAATATGTTCCGTCAAAAAGTCCAATCGGCCATCAATGATGGACGATTGACTTTTGGAGAAACACATAAGGATGACCAGTTGGCTCCAATTAACGTGTCAAGAAAGATGGTCGTAAGGATAAAAGTTTAGATTTGAATTTAAGTGAAGGAAAGCGGATTTATATTTTGAGAACTTCGGCTATTAATGGTAAAAAGATGAAGCAACTAAGTGTTGATTTTCTTGATGCCAAATCTAAACCAAAGAAGTTGAAGGTGTGCAAGAGCAAATTAGAGTTGCCGATTTCCAAGATGAAGACGCAACCGAGAGATCCACTCGGTTTCTCGAATTGGCAAATAAAGAAATTGCAAAAAACTTAGTGCAGAAGAATTGAAAAAGAAGGGCATGGCATGGATTTCCAAAGAAAATTTGCAAAGACATGACAACAGTGATAGTTGAGTGATGAGTACAAAGAAGATATTGAAGCAATTAATGTATGTACCCAATCATCAAAACTATTGATCATTGTTTCATCATAATTTATTGTCCATGTCGCCAATGCGGATGTTTTGGAGCCGTCAACATGCTATTTGTTGTAATCCTTCTTGGCTTATTTACATTAATCCTTGGGCACCCAAATACTATGCGTATCATGAGAGGTTATTTTCAAATAGTTGTGCCATTACTTAAATTGTTTTTGGGTGCGACGATCGAGATAACTACATGCATAGTATTTACACTACTTCTTAAAGTTTATTTCGGTCATGAATCATATGAAGGATTGATCATAATGCTCACATCATTGAATTCTTAGATGCTAAGTCTTATGTTATGAATTTGGTATTGTTAGGCATTTATGAATCTAATGATTATCGCTATATATTTGGCATGACAAGTATCCAGTTACAATGCCAATAGAATTTGATTGTCAAAATGACCGATACTCAAAGTCACCAATGCTGAAATTCTGAAAGATTGAAGGTTTTAATAATTCGGCTATCTTTGTTCTAAAGCTTGGTGAAGCCGAATTAAAGTATTAGAGAATCTTTTGGTCACTTTGCATGTGATTCTAACACAATCTTTCCAAGAAAGTTCAAGATTCCGTATGTGAATGTTTTTACAAGTTACCAAGTTCTATTGCTGAACTTTGAAACCTGAGGAGAATGCTTAAATGCAGAACAACATAGATTTATATGGGTAGGAGATCACATGATTTGTATAACCAATGAGTTGGACTAATTATCATTGAGCTTTTCATGATTTCGATGCTCGGGGGGCAAAAGCCACCGAGTAAAATATAATGGAGAGTATTTCACCCATAAGAGTCCTTTTCTGCACTTCAAATATCTGGTCTTATATTGTTCGAAAGACCGATACTTAAAATTGGTAACATTACATACAGAGGTGCTATAATGCTCTCACTTTTGGGAAAGTTTTGAAACATAGCATGGCTGAATTCGAGGATGCGAGGATCATCCTCAAAAATTCTCACATGATGAAAATGCTACAATATGAAGGTTTGCAATGCTTGTCAAATATCTGGTGAAATGCTTAGTTCCATTTGGCCAAGAATATGCATGTTATATTAGGAGAAAACAAGGCCAATGGATGATTTGATTATCACTTTGGGCAAAATTTGCAGTCACGGGACTATCCGACGTAATACCGGACTATAGATTGAACTTCAATATTCAAAAAGCCGAAATATTTAGTTAATACGATCTAACACATTGATACAGTTGACAGAATATTATTCGGCTACTTTATTAGTTTTGTTAGCTATATCAGTTCTAGATAATGGATATCTTGCTTATCATCATACTTGAGCAATTTTGGGTAATAAGAATATTTTTTGGCATGCTAGCTTTGCCAAAAAATAGGGGGGCATATGTTGATACCCAAAATTTGCATCTTGAGAAGACCGAAAGTTATGGTTTCGCAAACCGGACGCTCCGGCGGTTTGGTAGTTTGAATACAGTAGAAAATACCTAAATTCTGTCCCATAGTGATTATTTTGCAAGAATTGTTTTCCAACATGTTTCTCAGGATGTGGAAGATATTTTTGAAGAGTTTGGCTAAATTCTACTAAAGAAAAAAAGAAGTTCTTAAAAGGACATGAAGATGAAGCCACATCCATGATTTGAAGGCTCCATGATGTAGCCTCGCCGAGACAACCAGAACAGATATATGGATCGCTTAATTTGGAGGCCGAACGAGAAAATTATGAACTCAACAAAAAAATATCCGAGTCGCTACCGGAGTGTCCGGCAGTGTGCCGGAGTCTCTGATACCGAAGTGTCCGATAAGCCCTCTCTAGACCCGAAATTTTGCCCACCGGAGTCTGTCTTCGGCAATGTGCCGGAGTGTCCGTTAAGCCCTCTTTGGAACTAGGATTTTGCCCACCGGAGTGTTCGATAATATGCTGAAGTATCCGGAACCTGAAGTTGGTTTTTGATAGTTTTAATAGCAGATCAGATTTAATTTGTTTTCTAATTAATAAGATCTATGGTTCCACGGTATAAGACCATACCCATCTCTATATAAGGAGGCCTAAGGCCGATTGAGAGACCCCTCTAGAGCTTAATCTTTCAGGTGCCGTTGTGATCGTAGTCAGACGATCCTGTCGTTCCGCACATGGACGTGCGCGTGGTGCATTGACCCGAATCTTTTCGACGTCAACAGTATGATATCTCTTTGTCTTGATTGAAGTCAAAACTAGTATTAACTGAATAAATAAAGGAGTCAGTCTACATCACAGCGCCTAGTTTTCTGCTCATATCTAAACAGAACAGATTCAGAAAAGAAAAGTACTGTAGCAACATGTGTCTCCTATTTTCTCTTTTATAATTAGAATTTTAGTTGAAGTGTGACACTGTAGAGATAGAGAAATGACAACAGTTTGAGTTGCTGCTACGGGTGTTGGAGTTGCCGCTTAGCACTGCGCGAAGGTTAAGGGGGGTCCTCAACAAGGACAGTGACGCACTAACTCTATGGAAATTGGAGTCGCAGCGCAGCACCGTGCGGAGGTGAGGAGAGGTCTAGCAGAAAGCGAATTCCAAAATGAACAGAGATTGATGGATCTACTGTTTTTTCTGTTATAGATAGAATTTTAGTGATAAAATTTATGACACCAAAAATAGAGATAGAATTTGTGAAAAAATGGAATAGATGGTGTATACAAACTTATTTATTAGGAGAGATGATGTGAAAGTAAATGTATTTTGCGAGGATTCATGGGACTCCTCAAAGTCACTGGGTGCTATTTCGGTCAATTGAAGTGAAAGGGGTGATTAGGTGTATGGCATAGAATTGGTATCCATGCAATGGCAATGTAAAGATGATGCTCAGTGTTGACAACCAAAAAATGGCCTCACCGGAGTGTCCGGTACAATACCGGAGCCTCCGGTAAGTCCTCTCGGGTTTGGTCACTTCGCCAACCGGAGTATCCGGCACTGTGCCGTACTGTCCGGTAAGCCCTCTCAGGTTTGGGCCCTTTGCCCATCGGAGTGTCCGGCACTGTGCCAGACTGTTCGGTAAGCCCTCTCGGGTTTAGGCGCTTAGCCCACCGGAGTGTCCAGCATATTGCCGGATTATCCGATAAGCTCTCTAGGTTCAGTGTTTTATACACCAAAGTGTCCGACACAGCGCCGGAGTGTCCGACAGGCCCTCTCGAGTTCTCCGAATTTACATGATAGATCTTCCGACGTCATACGGAGACTCCGGTCACCGGAGTGTCCGACACTTTATCAGAGACTCCGGTAGTGTCGATTTAGAAAAGTTTTCGGCAGATCAATTCCAAAATTATTTTCTAACTTGAGGGATTTGTTGCCTTGCGGGATAAGACCATTCTACCTCTATAAAACAGAGGCCCATGGCCAGTTAAGAGGTATCCCAATCAATCAAACCATTTGCCTTTACATTTTGCACTTCTCTAACCTTAATCCCTTCACTCCCCTCGTTTTGCTATTCTTCCTTCGTCCCGACGACGTTTGAGGATGATCCGGCTGGCCTGACCGAGCCCGGATCAACCTAGAACGATCCTCCTCCGATGGAGTCCCTCTCGAGGCGGGATTTTCCAAGTGCTGCCCAAACCCGGCGTTAAAGAAGCGCCAGCGTTTTCGCACACGGACATGCGAGCGTTTTGTTGGCCCAGACCTGATTCGGCGTCAACACACTTTTTGACGACTCCGCTGGGGACGAGTGATTTCGATTGCACAAACCAAATCGTCGTTTCCACCATGACCTCCGAGATCTCCACGAGGAACATTGTCAGACCATCCTTGGAGGAGTTGGTCGAGGAGGCGTGCTAGGCGTTCTTGGAACACTGGAGGGCCTTCGAAGAGGCCAGCAAGGCGCGCGAGGAGCGGGAGCTGCAGGAGTACTTGGCATGTTTCAAGAAGGACCGCCAAAGCGCGATCTGTCAAGTAAAGGAGCCCGTTTTTTCGGCCGTCGACAACGGCGCGGCCATAGGTGCTGCCAATGTAAGAACATCTTCGCGCCCTCCCGTTACTTTTGAAGACCTTTCATATTACTTTGCTGACATAAAAAAGGTCTTAACAAATGATATGTAATACGTGATCCAAGAAAACTTGTCTAAAGCTAAAAATGTTAGTATTGCATCATGTCTCATGTTGCATGTGTAGCTAGTACATCGGCGCCTACTACCTCTAATGTAGAACAATCTACGTATGACATGCCGTTGAACTCGTTTAGTGAACAAACTAGTTTTTCATCACCCGTGCAAACCAACGCTTTAGCAGTGTCTCCCACTAGCGTAGAGCCAATTACTAACATCCTTAATCCGGCCATGAACCGCTTGAGTGAATTAGCTAACTTTGTTCCTCCTTACCGTACCGTTGCATATAGCACACCGTCCATTCCATCAAGCGGTACGGGAATCTCTCATGACCCTGTCTCTAATATAATATTTAGCGCCATGAAAACAAGCGCACACCCTGCACCATCGAGTACGTCTACTAGGCCACCCATTGCCAACATAGAGTAGTGTATGGCGCGCATTAAGGAGGACTTAAATAAATAATTTTGTGAGATGCTAGGAGTGGACCTTAAGGGGAGGGACCGAATTTATCAAAAACCATACCCCGCGTATTTTGATTCGGTCCCATCTCCCGTTGGATGGCGTGTTTCCGACTTCGTCAAATTCAATGGCGAAGATAGCAAAACCACTTGGGAGCACATTAGTCAATATGTAGCACAATTAGAGAAGCGAGTTTTAGTGAGGCTTTAAAAGTACAGTTGTTTTCATTATCGCTAACCGGAACCGTTTTCTCTTGGTTTTCGTCATTATCCTCGCGCTCCATTTACACTTGGGAGTCATTAGAGCGTAAGTTCCATGATCATTTTTACTCTAGAGACAATGAATTAAAGTTGTCACATTTGACATCGGTTCGGCAAGAAAAAGTGGAACCCGTCGTTGACTATCTTCGGTAGTTTAGAGATGTTAAGAACTGATATTTTAATTTAACAATTTCTGAAAAAGACTTAGCCGACCTAGCTTTTAATGGTTTATGGTCGCACTTTAGGGAGAAGTTGGAGGGGTACGATTTTATCACACTCACTCACCTCCAACAAAGGGCTTCGACTCAAGAGAGCTAAAGTAAAGAAATAAAACATAATTATAAGACCCGTCATAACATGCACGTCATAGAATATGATTCAGATAGCTTCGATAATGATTCTAATGACATTTTGGCTGTCGAGTTCGTTTGGCCATCTAAGTCTAAATCGTTTGCTTGTGATTCACTCAAACCGGTTCATAAGAATCCGAAAGAAGATGTAAAATGCAACTTTGATGTAGTTAAGTGTGATAGAATACTTGATGAGCTACATAATGGTGGATACATTAAGATCGCATATACTTTACATTTGGCGGATGAGATTAAGCGTAGGACATATTATAAATGGCATAACTTTTATTCTGATGCTACTAATGATTGCTATGTTTTCCGTCGACAGGTCCAATCGGCTCTTAATGAGGGATGATTGAGTCTTAAGAAAATGCAGATCGACAAGCACCTCTTCCCCGTCAACACTCTAGAGCACAATCCCAAAGTGTTGATTCGACCTCATCAAGCCGATGCCACCAAGGGGAAGAATGTGATTATCGGAGAGAAGATGCCTACTTCTCTCTGTGAGAAAGGGGCTTCTAGGAAGGTGATACTCGAGAAGTCCTCCAATGGTCAAGAGTCTCTCAAAGTCACCATCCCAGGCCCTAGACCTAGGGGGCAAGTTCCACGGCCAAAGATGATAAAGCCAAAGAAACCGGAGGTGGGTAAGTGGAAGGTAAACAAAGGTAAAGCCACGGATCGAACGATGGGGCCCAAAAGTGCCTTTGACCGTCCCATGGCTAAATACAAGAATCAAAATACCGATTTGAATAATCGGTGTATGAAGCGACCAAGGTCGCCACATAGGAGAGGCAGCCCACCTAGGAAGGAGATGAGGCCAACCATGAATATGCATGGCCCCCCTCCTCCTTTTCCTCCACATGGCTTCGGGGTGCCGCCACCGTGGTTCTATCCTATGCCTTGTCCACCGTTTTCAGTGTGGCATCCATACATGGGACCATAGATGCACGCGCCACCGATGCCTATGCCACCAATGCCCGTTCCGCCAATGCCATACCCACAGTTACATACGGGGTGGAACGGGTCGAGAGAAGATGTCTTCACAAGGCTCTCCAACCCTATCTCGGATCGGACGGATTCTCGACTGATCAAGGCTCAAAAAGGGAGCTCCACCACCGCATCTAAACAAGAATGGCACCCAAAGCAAGTTAATGAACCTGCTCCCTCCACTATTGTTCATCAAAAGAGTGCATCCGGAGGTGTCGTGAAAATCGACACAACCGATGTCAAAATCGAGAGAGTTTTCAAGGGACCGATGACTGTGGATGATCCGGTCGAAAAGGCTTCCCATAACCATGAAGCTAGCAGCAGCAAGAGCTCCTCCAAGTACACGCAACTGAGGTGGTGTTCGCCTGGCTTGACCCACACTCAAAAGAGAAAGCTCCAAAAGCGACGCCTCCGAAAGATGCGAGAAGAGGAGGCAGAGAAAAGGAGGAACGAGGTCTTCGACGAAATCAAGCCGATGGTCCCTCAAGGTAAGCAGTGGAGGGTTAAGGAGCCTGAGGCCCCTGCTTCACCGGTGACGCAGAAAGCGAAGGCTACTCCAAAGCCACTTGGTTTGACCGACGCCGTCTTGGGAGAGGACTTCACAGCGCCCTCATCCACAGGAGACGTTGACATGTTTGAGTTTGGCGACGATGACCTCTTGGACTATGAGCCTACATAGCCTCGGGAAGGTATGGACATTAACACCATTTGCTTATCCCTTTCCGATTATTCGCTTATAGAGGAAGAAGAAGTCATGGCACAATTCAATTTTGGGCCGAAAAGTGCTATCTTCGAAAAGTTCGAGGAATCGGAGAACCATTTGAAAGCCCTCTATGTGAGAGGCCATATTAACGGGTCACCGATTTCTCGTATGCTTGTAGATGGCGGTGCTTTTGTTAATCTAATGCCGTATTCTTTGTTTAAGAAGCTAGGTAAGGCTGATGACGAGCTCATCCGGACCAACATGACTTTAAACGGTGTGAGAGGAGGAGACCCTATCGAGGCTAAAAGGGTCGCTTCTATGGAACTCACCATTGCAAGCATGACCATGGCTACCGATTTCTTTGTTGCCGATGTGCGCGATAGTTATAGCTTGATCTTAGGGCGTGATTGGATTTATACCAATAAATGTGTTCCTTCTATATTACAACAATTCTTGATACAATAGATTGGTGATGATATAGAGGTGGTTCATGCGGATGCAACGGCTTGTGTTGTTATGGCCGAATCATCTTCTTTGCCGCATGACGCCGTCAAGTGCTTGACCGGTTTAGACTTGACGGATTATGTTTTTCTTAGTGTGACTAGAGATGCTTTTGTACCGGTCAATGTAAAGCCGATGGAGAATCGGCTCAACCATATAATATGATTTAATGAATTCTAATCTTGATTGGTTGCAAAAGAGAGTGAAAAACTATCGTTCCAACACGAACGATATGTGCAAAGCTATCAAGGAAATAGAAGATATAGATAAGATAAAACAAGGATTCACATTAGCCGATCCTCTTGAAAAGGTGAACCTTGGCAGCGATGATAATTCGAGACCAACTTATATAAATAAAAATCTGAAAGCCGATAATAAGGTGAAGCTAATCGGTTTACTAAAAGAATGTGTACTGTTTTGCATGGTCTTATAATGAAATGCTTGGGTTGAGCCGCGAGTTAGTCAAATATCGGCTTTCAATAAAATCTGATTTTAGACCCTTTTAAGCAACCGATGAGGAGGTTTAACCCGAATATGCATGATCAGATTAAAGAATAAATTAACTGATTACTTGATGTAAAATTCATAAGACCTTGCAGGTATGCAGAGTAGATATCCAACATCGTGCCGGTGAAAAATAACACCGGTAAGATTAGAGTTTGCATTGATTTCAGAAATTTAAATA
This sequence comes from Zoysia matrella, assembly GCA_001602295.1. Classification (NCBI taxonomy): domain Eukaryota; kingdom Viridiplantae; phylum Streptophyta; class Magnoliopsida; order Poales; family Poaceae; genus Zoysia; species Zoysia matrella. Next base: position 27,137 of record BCLG01001028.1, on the reverse strand, counting down.
GAGCCACTTCTAAATATGAATATCCTATACTCATAGCCGATATGTTGATTAATGATACTTTCGACCATAGAGTTATTAACTTTTTTGATGGTAATACGAGATACAACCAAATCTTCATGGCCGAAGAGGATATGTTTAAAACTATTTATAGATGTCCCAGTTTTGTAGGATTGTTTGAGTGGGTTGTTATGATTTTTGGATTAAAGAATGCGGGTGCCACATATCAAGAGCTATGAACTTTATCTTTCATGATTTACTTGGTGTTATCATGGAGATTTATATAGATGATGTTCTGGTTAAATTAGCCGATTTAGATTCTCACTTGGTTGATTTGTAACTTGCCTTGGACCGAATGCGTCGTTTTGGTTTGAAAATGAATCCGCTCAAATGTGCTTTTGGTGTATCGGCCGGGAAGGTTTTAGGCTTCATAATTCATGAAAAGGGCATAGAGGTAGATCTTAAGAAGATAGAGACAATTAGGAATGTGCAAGCGTCTACTATTAAGAGAGAGTTGCAAAGAATTACTTAAGGCGGTTTATTTCCAACTTGCCGGGAAAAATTAATGCGTTTACTCCTATTCTTCGGCTAAAGAATGAGAGCGAATTTACTTGAGGGGCAAAACAGCAAGAAGCTTTTAAGAAGATCAAAGAATACTTGTTTTCGCCACTGGTGCTTAGGGTGCCTAAGGGAGGAGTCTCTTTCTGTCTTTACGTAGCGACGGAAGACGATGTAGTTGGTGCTGTTTTGACACAAAAAGCCGAAGGAAAGGAGTATGTGATTACGTATGTGAGCCGATGATTGATTGATGTGGAAACAAGGTACACTCTCATCGAGAAACTATGTTTTTCGTTATATCATGCTTGCACCAAGTTGAGACACTATTTGTTATCTAGGACTTGTGTGGTTGCTTGTCAAATCGATGTTATTAAACATATGTTGCATAGGTCGATTTTTAGTGGCAGGCTTGGTAAATGGGCTTATGCATTGATTGGATATGATTTTGCTTATGAATCGTTGAAATCCATTAAAAGCCAAATTGTTGCTAATTTCATTGTTGAACATTAGGTTGATTTAGAACATGATTTAGTTGTTGCTTACGTTACTTTTACCCCTTGGAAATTATATTTTGATGGATCGGTTTGTAAAGAGGGTCAAAGTGTTGGTGTGGTTTTAGTATCTCCTCATGATGCAGATTTTGAATTCTCAAACCAATTAGAGTATGATTGCACCAATAACCAAGCCGAATATGAAGCATTGTTGTTCGGTTTAGAGATGTTGGAGTCCATAGGGTTAAGCATGTAGAGGCTTTTGGTGATTCGTTGTTAGTAGTGCAACAAATTTCTATAAATTTCCAATGCTTATACGGATCATTAAATGTCATCTTAGATAAGTGCCTAGACATCATTAGAAGAATGAATAAATTTAACATACATCAAGTGCCTAGGCTAAAAAACAGTGAAGCAAATGAGTTGGCTCAACAAGCATCGGGTTACAATGTTAGTAAAGGTAGATTTTCAGTCAATAAAAAATCGATGCTTGAGGTATTATAGCTAGACCATTCGAATACTAACACATCAAGCTGTGATGGTGCCGAATAGCTTGATTGGAGATCATCCATAATTTTATATATTCGTCGTCCAATCCAAAGTGTGGATAGAAAGATTTGGCATGTAGCTTTCAAATATATTTTGATTGATGGTACTTATACCGCTGAACGGGAGATGATTTTCTGTTGAAATGTTTGGGTGAAGATGAAGCCAAAGTGGCTATGGGAGAAGTTCATGAGGGCATTTGTGATACGCATCAATCGGCTCCGAAAATGAAAGAAGAGCTGGGTTCTATTGGCCAACCATGATTGCCGATTATTATCATTACTACAAGGGGTGCAAAGAGTGCCAAAAATTTGGCAATATTCAATTGGCACCCGCTGCCATGATGAACCCCATTATAAAACTGTGCCCATTCCGAGGATGAGGATTGGACTTCATAGGGCAAATACATTCTTCGTCTTTAAAGGGACACCGCTTCGTATTAGTAGCAACAGACTACTTCACCAAATGGACCGAAGCAGTGGCTCTCAAGAACATGACGCACAAAGAGCTAATTGAGTTCTTTACCGAGCAAATTATTCATAGATTCGGCATACCGCAAACTTTGACTACCGACCAAAGTACTTCCTTTACGTTCGGTCATGTCAAAGAATTTGCCGAATCCTACGGGATTAAGATACTTAATTCATCTCTATATTATGCTCAGGCCAATGGTCAGGTCGAGTCTAGTAACAAAACATTGATTAAACTCATTAAGAAAAAGATAGAAGACCATCTCAAGAGGTGGCATGAAGTCTTATCGAAAGCTTTGTGGGCTCATCGGATATCTAGGCACGAGACAACTAAGGTAACACCTTATCAACTTGTGTATGAACAAGAGGCCGTTTTACCCGTCGAGGTAAATCTAGGATCTCTAAGATTAGCTAAACAAAATGATTTATCCACCGATGAGTATAGAACTCTAATGCTATACAATATCGATGAAGTCACAGATAAGCGTTTAAATGCCTTGAAAGAAATTGAGAGAGACAAGAGTTGATAGAGCCTACAATAAGAAAGTGAAAGTCAAAACTTTTTAGGTGAACAAATTGGTTTGGAAAACTATTCTGCCCGTGGGCTCAAGAAGCAACAAGTTCGGAAAATAGTCTCCTAGTTGGGAAGGGCCATACTGAATAGTAAAAGTCATCACTGAAAATGCATATATAGTGGAAAATATGAGTGGAGAGTCATTGTCTAGAGCTCTTAATGGCCGGTACTTGAAAAAGTATCATTTAAGTGTATGGCAAAAAGCTTCGAGGAAGAATGGTCTATATAAAGGATATCGTCGCCAAAAATGATGCAATGGCTGATGAGTTGAGAAAACCATCGCTCTTAGGTGTTTTTGGGTGATTAAAATGCTTTATGGTGTAGAGACTTCACCAAAAAGCAAAGGGGTATATGTTGACATCAAAAAATGGCCTCGCTGAAGTGTTCGGTATAATGCCGGAGCCTTCGGTAAGCCCTCTCGAATTTGGACACTTCGCCCACCGGAGTGTCCAGCACTGTGTCGGACTGTCCGATAAGCCCTTCGGGTTTGGGTACTTCACCCACCGGAGTGTCCGGCACTGTATCGGACTGTCTTGTAGCCCTCTTGGGTTTGGGCGCTCGGTCGACCGGAGTGTCCGGCATTATCTGGTAAGCCCTCTCGGGTTCGGTGTTTTGTACAACGGAGTGTCCGGCACAGCGCCGGAGTGTCTGACAGGCCCTCTCGGGTTCTCCAGATTTACATGACAGATCTTTCGGCGTCATACCGAAGACTTCGGTCACCGGAGTATCCGACACTTTACAGAGACTCTGGTAGTGTCGATTTAGAAAAGTTTTAAGCAGATCTATTTTAAATTATTTCCTAACTTAAAGGATCTATTGCTTTGCGGGATAAGACCATCTCACCTCTATAAAACAGAGACCTATGGCTGATTGAGAGGTATCCTAATCGATCAAACCATTTGACTTTACATTTTGTACTTCTTTAACTCTAATCCCCTTACTCGACTCTCATTTTATTGTTCTTCCTTCGTTCCAACAATGTTTGAAGATGATCCGGCTGGCCTGACCGAATCCGGATCAACCTTAAGATAAGCCTCCTTCGACGGGGTCTCTCTCGAGACGAGATTTTTCAGGTGCCTGCCCAAACTCGATGTTGAAGAAGCGCCGGCGTTCTCGCACATGGACGTGCAAGCGGTGTGTTGACCCAGACCCGATTCAACGTTAACACTCTGGAAGTGTGAAGAAGTCACGAGAATACAGAATTCATGGCCTGTTCTTTTTGGACAAGTCCAGTGCAGTAAAAACGAACTTTATTCTGCTGCTTTTATTGTTCTGTTCTGGATGCTTGCCCATCCACAACGAGACCCTGATGAATGCTTGTTCTTTCTAAGGTACTAACATGTACTTCGTCTGTTCTTTAATTGTTGTCGTCATTGACTTCTAACTCTAACTTTTACTATTTGGTCAAGAAAATTTAATAAATATCATCTATTTTGTTATAATTTTATTCATCATTAGAGTTATTAAATCACAACTTAAGATTTTACACATTTGAACTAATTTTTTAAATAACACGAATAGTCAAAGTTGATGTTGAAAATTAACAGCGACATTTAAGAGAGGGTACTCCCTCTATTCACTTTTATTTGTCTTCTAGTCTTCAAATTTTATTTCTAAATACTTATCATTTCCACTTTTCACTACGTTCTCTCTTCCTAGCACACTTTATTTTTTTCAATACACCTTTCTCTTTTTCTAATATTTTTTAATTCCCATACCAGAGCTAAAAAGACAGTTAAATGAACAGAGGGAGTAACGCATTGTAAAATTTTACGGACACGTTAAGGAAAACAGAATAGGGATAACCTATATAGATATAATAATGTTTAGAGGGACATACATAGAATTCTACAAGTAAAACAACCTTCACACAAACAAAAAAAGAAAGGGAAAACACTAACGTATAGTACATAAATAACGAAAGAGTTCCACTCTATTCATACTTCCCTAAAAATCGTCCTAAGTCTGGTTAGAGCTGCACTAGCACGAACACGATACTCAGTATTAAGAATTGTATTATGTATTGATGAGTTGTATATGCCGTAGTGCAGTAGTGTGTGCGTGTGCGAGGAGTGCGGGCACTGACCGCGTCTAGCGCGAGTAGTGGCGTTGCGCCCACGCTCTCCTCGCACCGTTGCGCCGTGCCCGTCATTGTAGGCATGACCGTTCTGTAATGGATCACGGATCCTTACTTCCTCTATATAAGCTAAGGGCGATCCCCAGAGGATCCTTGCGCTGGCAATCATTTACTTTTACATGGTCATCAGAGCTGCGATCCACTTTATGCGCCATGTCAGTTGCATCCTCGTCAAGCCCCACAACCAGTTCACTCTCATCCTCTGTGCAACCAACCGCCATGCCCGCGCCGTCATTCAGCCACATGATTAATGTGAAGCTGACGTAGGAAAATTACCTGCTATGGAAGACATCTTACCATATCTCAGGAGCCAAGGGCTCCTCGGCTACATTGATAGATCAATTCCTCAGCCGAAGCAGACAATCTATGTCAACGAAGAAGAAGGAGAACCTCGCCGCCTGCTCGTCGTCAACCTTGAATACACTGCCTGGTACCATCAGGACCAGTTTGTGTTGAGCGGGATCACGGCTTCGGTCACTGAAGAAGTGCTTGGATCTCTTGTCTGTATTACTACCGCTCGGGATGCCTGGCGCGAGTTGGAAAAGACCGTGACAATCTCATGAGCTCGTATCATGCAGATACGTATGCAGCTCGCTACCACCCAGAAGGAGGCCAAGGTGGTAGACTACTACCGAGAGATGAAGAGAATGGCTGACACTCTTGCTGCCGTAGGAAAGCCTCTTGAAGATGAGGAATTCATAGCATATCTGCTCTGTGGACTCGGTGCAGAGTTTGACTCGCTGGTGACAAGCATCACTTCGAGAACTGAGTCATAGACTATCAATGATGTGTATGCGCATATGCTCAATTATGAGATGCGCCTCGAGCAGAATCATACTGATTATCAGGTTGCTGCTAACCTTGCTAATAGAAACCCAGGTCATGGTGGAGGCAGGAACAGTCGCGGTCGTGGCCGTGGCAATGGAGGACGGTTCCCTGGTGGACGTGGTCGTGGCAATGATGGTTATTCTGGATCTGGAAACAGCTCCAAGGATACACTGTGTCAAGTGTGTGGCAAGAATGGGCACAATGCTCTTCACTGTTGGCACCGGTTTGATCACAGCTATCAAGCCGAAGATACTAAAGTTGCAGCTGCTGCAGCATCGACAAATTCATATGCCCTTGATCCCAACTGGTACGTTGACTCAGGTGCCACTGACCACATCACCAACAATTTGGAGAGGCTGACGACACATGAGCGCTATCATGGTGGTGATCAAACCACAGCTGCAAGCGGTTCAGGTATGGCCATTGCTCATGTTGGAGATTCTGTTATTTCTGGTTCAGTTAGACCTCTCTATCTTAGCCGTATCCTTCATGCACCTAGTGTTAATCGTCACTTGTTGTCTGTGAGAAAAATTAGCTATGGACAATAATGCTTATGTTGAATTTCATCCCAATCTTCTGTTCATTAAGGATCAAAACACGAAGAAAACAATTCTCACAGAAAGATGTGAGAATGGCCTCTACATTCTGCCAAATAAGAGACCCCACCAAGCATTCCTGTCATCCAAGATCACTGCAAGACATTGGCATGCTCGGCTAGGACACCCAGCTCCTCCAGTTGTTCATCGAATTCTGTAGAAAAATAATTTAGCTATATCAACTGACAATACTCTTGCTTTAGTGTGTGATGCCTGTCTGCAAGGCAAGGCACATCAGCTTCCTTTTGATACTTCTCCTCATGTAACATCAGTTCGTTTAGAATTAATTCACACTGATGTATGGGGACCTGCAATTCCTTCAGTTAATAATGCAAAATACTATGTTTCCTTTGTGGATGATTATAGCAAGTATGTCTGGATTTATTTTCTGAAATGCAAGTCCCAAGTTGAATCTGTTTTTCTTTAGTTTCAGAAACTTGTAGAAAACATGCTCGATCAGAAAATTCGAGCTGAGCAGTCAGATTGGGGGGGGGGGGGGGGG
>BCLG01001028.1:0-20338 GCA_001602295.1 Zoysia matrella | reverse complement strand
ATGCCTACTCCAGTTATCCAAAATGATACTCCAACTCATAAACTTTTTGGCACTGAACCTGATTATAACATGCTGCGTATTTTTTATTGTGCCTGTTGGCCAAATCTTAGAGCCTATAATTCAAGAAAACTGAATTTTAGAACAAAGCAATGTGTGTTCCTTGGATACAGTGCTTCCCACAAAGGTTATAAATGCCTTGATAGATCCACTGGAAGGGTTTATATCTATCGAGATGTTGTCTTTGATGGAGCAGTATTCCCCTTCGAACATCAGCAAACTCCTGAGGGATATAATCCAAACACCTCTCATCATCCCACTCTCTTCTTGGTACAACCAGAATTCCCTCCTACATTGAACTCTCTCTCATGGACAACACTGGTGCTACCACGGTTACTAACCCAAATAATACTGAACCAGCTATATCAGATTTTCCTCTGAGCACTGACCTGCAGGAACCTGCTGCTAACACTGATCCTACCTCTAGTGACTCTACTCTTGCAGGAGATGGTGATGACAATATTGGTGCAGGAGTTGAATCTGAAGAGAACAATAATGGAAATACAGAGTAAGGCTCAGAGGAAGTTGCACGCCATCCAATGTGTACAAGACTTAGAAATAATATCATCAAACCAAGAGAATTCACTGATGGAACAGTAAGGTATTCTGGCAGACTGAAGAGCTTCTCTGTGACAGTGCCTAAAAATTATCCGACAATAGCTGAACAGTATCCGACAACAGCCCTGTCTCAGAAGTGTTCACTGATGGCTTCAGTTTCAGAACCCAGAAATCTTCAGGAAGCTATTAGTGATGCTGGCTAGAAGAAAACGATGGATGAAGAGTACTCTGCTCTAATGAGGAATGGAACATGGGAGTTAGTGCCACCCAGAAATAATATGAATTTAATTGACATCAGATGGGTCTATAAAGTGAAAAGTCAGATGGCTCCATTGAGAGGCTGAAAGCCAGACTTGTGGCAAAGGGATATAAGCAACAATATGGCATAGATTATCTGGACACGTATTCTCCAGTGGTCAAACCCACAACTGTTCGAGTTATTTTGTCACTGGCTGTCACTAAGGGGTGGACAATGCACCAAGTTGATATTCAGAATGCTTTCCTTCATGGGCATCTGAAAGAAGAGGTATTTATGAGGCAACCCCCTGGATATGTGAATACTGATAACCCCCCAGGTTATGTGTGCAAGCTCAAGAAAGCACTTTATGGTTTAAAACAGACTCTACGGGCATGGCACTCTAGACTGACTGGTAAGTTACAAGAACTTGACTTCTGTTCATCTAAAGCTGATGCTTCATTGTTTATACTCAGAAGATCAGATGTGACAATATATACATGCTCATCTATGTTGATGATATTATAATAGTCAGTTCAAGTTCAGAGGCCACCAAGAAGTTGATCCAGCAGCTAAAACATGATTTTGCTGTCAAAGATCTGAGTCATCTGGATTACTTCCTTGGCATTCAGGTGAAATCAGACAAGAATGGTATTCTCGTCTCAAAGAAGGTATGCCAATGATCTTCTGCATAGAGCAAGTATGAGCAAGTGCAAACCTATATCTACTCCTTTAGCATCAACAGAGAGGTTGTCAAAGGATATAGGCAACTTACTGACAGAAGAAGAGAAATTTAAATATAGAAGTGTTGTGGGAGGACTTCAGTATCTGACCATAACAAGATCAGATATATCTTTCGCAGTCAACAAGGTATGTCAGTTTATACAGAATCCTACTGATGTGCATTGGGCAGCAGTTAAAAGGATTCTGAGATTTGTCAAGGGAATTGTTGACACTGGTCTGAAAATACAGAAATCAGCAAGTTTGACACTAAGTGCTTTTTTCAGATGCAGACTGGGCTGGTTGTCCAGATGACCGAAGATCAACAAGTGGATTTGCAGTTTTCCTCGGAGGTAATTTGGTGTCTTGGAGCTCTAGAAAGCAAGCAACTGTATCCAGATCGAGCACAGAGGCAGAGTACAAAGCGATTGCTGATGTGACAGCTGAATTGATTTGGGTACATTCATTGTTAAGAGAACTTGGAGTATTCCAGCATAAGGCACCAGTGTTATGGTGTGATAATCTTGGTGCTACTTATTTAACTGCAAATCCAATGTTTCGTGCAAGAACAAAACACATTGAGGTGGATTTCCACTTTGTGCGCGAACAAGTGGCCAGAAATGCATTAGAAGTGAGGTTCATTTCTTCCAAAGACCAGCTTGCAGACATCTTCACCAAGGCCTTGTCAGGTGCTCCATTCAGTCGTATAAGTAGCAATCTCAACCTCAGATCACCAGGCTGAGATTGAGGGGGAGTGTTAAGAATTGTATTATGTATTGATGAGTTGTATAAGCCGTAGTGCAGGAGGTGTGCGTGTGCGAGGAGTGCGGGCACTGACCGCGTCTAGTGCGAGTAGTGGCGTTGTGATCACGCTCTCCTCTCACCATTACGTCGTGCCCGTCATTGTAGGCATGACCGCTCTGTAACGGATCATTGATCCTTACTTCCTCTATATAAGCTAAGGGCGACACCCAGAGGATCCTTGCGCTGGCAATCATCTACTTTTACACTCAGGTCAATAAAACCATCTTTCTTCCATGATACCCTCAAATGCGAGATGTGAAGAAGTCGGTACTCCAAATTCTGATGAAATTAATAAGAACACATAAGTTTTACCGAAACATTCTGACAACTTTCACTACTCAACTTTGCTATTTTCTCAAGAAAACCTTATGTTACAGTTACAGTGAGCACAATTGTACAAAAACCGTGTAAGATTAAAATGTACCAAAACCTTCATGTCTGCAACTCCTGGTTCGGAAGGGCTGCCAGTGCAGCTTGAAGAAGAGAGACAAGCCTTGACTGCAGAGAGGAGATTGCGTGTCTTGCGGAAAGCATATTGTCAGTATAAGAAGGTTCGCTCCCTCCCAACCGCTGAGCTTGAGCAACCTGACCTTCCAGTAAATGTCGCACGCTGGTTTCGAGAATATCCATCAGGCCGAGGGATGGATGGGTGTGCATCCATCTGGAGATGATAAACCCAGCCAACAGATACTGGCCTTTGAGGACCAGTTCACATATGAAACAAGGAAACAAAAGCCTTGCAAAGAGTAATGACTCACTAGTGCGTGAAGCCTTTGGTGTGCTTGCTTGGTCGTTCCATTTTTCAAGGAGATCAGTCTGGAACGACCTTGCAAGATGTCCAACAAGATGGCACACGTAGGAAAAAAATTGAGAGTACGCCTCCTCCGTGATGATTTTCTGTATAGTTCCAGAGGATAGAACCAAGGCTAGAAGCTCTTGATCATCAGCATTTGATGAGGTGGATACGGTTCCTTCCCTCATTTTTGCCTCAATCATCTGCAGGCACTGCAGCCTTGAAGTTTCATATGGGAGCAGCAAAACAATTTTAAGAGAAATGAAGCAGTCTGGAGCAGACACAAGTTCAAGCAGACGCTGTGCTTCATCATCCTCTAGCAGCACACACTGCTTGGAAGATGCTCGGTCCAGAAGTTCAATGACCTTCCGCAACTCATCAAGGCCAACAAGTTTTCTGATGATCTCCATCCAACAACTGTGGAGGGGATGGATAGATAACGATGCAGCATCTTGCTTTATCTTAGGACTCTCCAACTCCTCCCAGCCATCATCCCATTCATCACTCCAGTCACTTTTCTGTTTTGGTGATTCCTGAGGTGGGACATGCTCTTCTTTCAAAGAAAACAATTGCTCCCACTCTTCTAGTACTGCTTCCAAAACAGTAACACTCTCAACAGATGAAGCATGTTCTGACAATCGCAAAAAGCAAGATACCGCAGAGTCAAGAATTGATAGGTTTTCTGGTGTAATATTAGCATCAGGCAGAACTGAAGCCACCATCTGTGTAGATCTGAGAGCCACTAGATTCCCAGTGATGTTGCTTGAGGAGTTGGTACTCTTATCTTCCATGGGAGCACTTATCCCATGCTCATACCATGATTCCCATGGCTCAACCTCAGAAACCATCTCATTTGGAAGGGTTTTGAGGTTTTTTCCTGTGATACATTGCATCAGCTGCAGGGCGTAAACCCGTAATTGGCTCTCTAACTGCATGTTTTCTGAAAAGCCGATCAACTTCCCCCATACACCAGATCTGACCATTTCAAGAATGCCAGCATGTTTCTCTGTTGAGCAGCTCAGAGATAATAACAGCTTATGAAGAAGTAATGGATGTTCACAAGGCACCTCAATTAAATCAGATAAACACTCATCGGTAGCCGTGTTATAAAGCTCCAAGAGATCCAAAGGGCTGATTGTATCTGCAGTCTCACTCTCCAGCTGTTCCTGACCTCCACAATATACTTCAACAACACATTTAAAAGCACAGCCAGAAAGAATCATAGCTCGACAAAAGCATGAAGTGTCCATCATCAATTGACTGCTGCGGCTAAATTTCACATACATGGAGACGGCATCCCAACCTTGATGTACAGTTATGTCATCATTTATCAAAAGTTGTCTGAAAGCCCTCATGCAGTGAGATAACCTATTAAAATCCAAGTAGTCTGTTCTTTCATGTAAGGTTCCATCGGTTGACTCTCTTGGTATGTCATCAACAAGTTTTGTCCAAAATGTTACCAGAAAGGTCAAAGGTTTCTTCCATGAAGGTTCCTGTGGAAGACTTCTTGCCATGTTACAAGGAAAAGAGAGGGTGTAATACCTTCCAATGATGTAGGAAATATCTGCAGACGAAAGAGCTTGTATGTACTCCTTGCAACTATCATAGTTTAATTCAATTTCACAAAGAACAGCTTGCAATTTTTCATAATCTGTGAAGTTTGATCTTGCTTCATTGCGGCCTTCCAAAGATGCCAGCAAGCCAAGAATGTAATGCTTGTAAACACCCTGTCGTGATATGAGTCCCTTGGCCAGTACATCTGCATACATAGTCACAAGAGCTTGTACCATATCAGCTAGAGCACTGACGGTAGATGCATCAATATTCTTGCATACTTCTTCATTAAAATGCTCAAAGTTCAAATTATCCAGTCCAGCAATGTTTTTGTAGTTCAAGCCATCAATGAAAGAGACTTTCTTGCACTCTTCTTCAAGGACCTTATAATATTGAAATGGCTCAAGCTTATGCGTATGGACATGTTCTGGGTATTGCAGTTCTATCTCGCTTGTCCTCTTCAGATATGAGTGACATGCTGAAAGAATGCCATAAATGTAAGAAAGGCGTTGCTTATTATAGCCATTGATCTCCGGATATACATCTGAATATATCATATTAATCACCCCCTTAGCTGATTTGACAATGTCATCACGGTATTCAGATATTTCACTCAATATATCATTGTTATCCCAGCATTCTGAGACAAGACTACAGCCCAGGAATCGTAAAAGCACCTAAAATCAGGCAATAATTAAGAATATAGAATATCACGGAAGAGTTGTATCACAAGAAAACTCTAACAGAAGATATTTATATATGTTTGAATGCTGAGAGAGAGAGAGAGACCTCAGTTCGTTGCAAACCATACGTGTCAGCTATCTTTACTGCTTCCTTGAGCACATGCTTTTTCTCCTGCTTCACAGAATCAACGAAGGAGAAAACAACCTTTTTGATATAGCTAGCATCGCCAGACAAAAATTGAGATGTGTCTATATCAGGCAATATTTGTTTCAGCGTTCTTGCTTTTTCAGCCAGCTGTTTTTCTTCTTCTAACTTTGATTTCCACTCTCTCCAGAAGGTAGTATGCGCCATATCAATCTGGTCTAGCTCATCTGCAAATCAAATGTAAAAAACATGGACATAGCCTTTGTTAGTACTACTCAAACAATGGAATGCGTAGCTTAACAAGTATTTGAAAGTAGGACAGTTACTATTGAGTTTAGAGCTGTATTGTACACAGTTGCTTTTAGTGCACCTACCTGAGTCTACTGAGGTGAACTTTTCATGAAATTTGTGAAGCAACAGGTTTCTTCTCTGCTCAGCAGTAGAGCACTCTTTCTTTGAATTGTTGAGGGCACTATATAGCATCCCTATATTCATCAGGTTGCTAATTTCCTGATAACATTCTCGTTTTTTGAGCTCTTCCTCTATTATTTTTACTCCATTGAAAGGGTCTACTAGATTCAGAAGAACTGAGCAGCCAAGCACATCATGCTCCTCATCAACTGGAGGCTCCATTATGGACTTTGCAAGAATCGTTATTAGATTATCATTAGGAGCAAAACCATTTATGGCCAACCAATACATGATGCTGACTGTTGCTTCCATTTTTGTTGAAAATCGATATTTACTAGTGGGATGATCTGTGCATGAAGCCTGAATTTCACCATCCTCTTCTTCATTATTGGACAATTTCAAAAGCCATGGTAATTCTAGAGCTGAAAAGGATAATAATTTCCTATTTTCTGCCAATATGGTCTCCCAAGTATGTGGATCCTCATTTGGTAAGCCCATACATACTTTTGAGAGCGTTTCTTTAACAATTTGCTCATGATCTTTGTCTCTATCACTATCATCTTTCAGGTCAAGTATGTCTTGCACACTTTGCACAGGTAGTGTTATGATTGAAGATCCATCAATTAGGAAATTGGGAGGATTCGTTCCAGTTGAAATCATTAATTTCTCAAATTTATCATGAACATCAAGCTCCTTCCAAGCATTCAGTAATTCACCAACAGATTCTTCATCACAATGGCTAAGAGAGAAGCCCAGCAGTTTTTCGCGAGTACTAGTATCCAAATTGTCAAGCGGAGGACCTCTAGCAATTGCAGCACATAAATCCCACACTGCACCATGTCCTTTTTTTGTTAAATTTAGACAGATATCAAAAGCTAGTTGAAGGTCGCCATTCACAACAGCTTCTCTGGCAACAGCCTCCTCCACAGCAGCTATTTTCTCTTCACTTCTTAATCCCAGAAGTTGAGCAACATCAATAATTTCTTCAAAATGAAGATATGCCCCTGTTTGGCTTGTAATCACCATATGGATGATATCCATAGGGTCCTTTACCTGTCTAAACTGAACAGGAAGAATAGTCACCCCTAGATAAGGAAGTCTGACAGTGAGAGCATCAATTATATCCGTTTCTGCTTGAACATTTCTGCTATTAGGTAACAGATTGAGGCATTCCCTGGCCTTCCAAATCTGCAAGATGATTATATAGAATTAATCAAAATATCAGAAAAAAAAATGACATTAGTGTCGGATGGCAAACAATCTGTCAACATTAACTCACCTCGTTACCGGACAAAGTTGATGCTGAGAAGAAATACTCTCTTGCAGCTTGTATCACGAGATTTTCTGCCTTTTCCATGGGCAAGGAAACTGCACTTGTTCCTCCAAGATAATTCCTGGCTAGTGAAAATTTACCAGCTTTCAGAAGCCCCCTGATAAATTCTGCCAGCATGTATTCTGAATCAAGAAATGGAAATGCCTTTTCTTGGAAGAGCTTCAAATCACGCCATATGTTGGCCCACTCAATATCCGATCGAACTGGTTGGCGTCTACCAAATTTTGACAGAAGTAGTCGTATAAGTTGTTTCACATTCTTCTCATCCAAGTGAGCAGTAAGGAAGAAATGCATTGGTTTTGGGACCTGCAATCACGTTCACAAATCAACTGCGCTGTACCAGAGAATCTTAAAAATTCCAAAAAAAAAAAACTGCCGACAGGCTTGTAGTTTCATTAATGCATCATTTAGTGCATCTATGTGAAAAATAACTATCTGATGGAAGGAAAAATTCACGAGAATGATTGCACAGATTCTTTAAGAACATCTCTCTAGTGCTAGTAATACCCCTCAAAGAAAATGTAAGAACAAGACAAAAGGTCACTATCTTTTCATATTCAGAAATAATATGAATGATCTAGATTGTTGTGGCGACCACAACAGTCTGTTAGATCTATTAGTTAGATTTCCCTACTTAGACTAGGACTTGGATTAGCCGACGTCGAGGCTATAAAAGATAGCCGTAGTCATCAATTGTGAACAGGCAAGGAAGATGTAGAGACTATAGGTCCTCCTTGTGACGTGGGCTGCCCCTGGCACCGTGTCATAACAGATTGGTATCAGGGATCACATTGATCATCGCCCTAAATGGCCAGCATCGACAGTGATCTTGAGGTCGCCGCCTTCTTTGCCAAGCTGGGTCTGATCATGGCACAAATCGCCATCACCAACACCCAGCTTGACACGATCACGGCATGCGGATCGCACATCTGGAGGCAAACTATGGTGGCAATAGTTTGATGGCTGCAACGCCAAAATTGCCTTCATCACCTTCTCCTGTGATGCACACACCAACAGTACCATTGCCTTTACCCCATCTCCATCGACACTGGTGCCATCATTGCCTACACTACCATCTGCACCGACTCCATTGATACCTACGTCGCCACCGATCCCTGCACCATCAGCACCTGTGCCAACACCACCTGCAGTGCCAGTACCATCAACATCATTGTCTCCTCTGGTGAAACTAGTACCACCAGGTCCACCACCGATCTCACCTACCATACCATCCCTCCTTGAGCTTATTCCCTAACTACTTCCACGGAGCCGTGTTCAAGGCAGATCATAACCATAGAGGATGACAGCATTATTCAAAGTACAACAGCCCTGTTATGTAGGGCAGCATAGATGACGCAACACTGCCACAGTTGACTGAACTGAAGGTCACCATTGTCATGTTGATGATCCTTGTCAAGAGTATGATCAAGCAATCCATCTGCTCAACAATACTTCCGTGCTTCCAGGAAGAAAACAAGTCCACCTTTTTTCCTTGGGAACCAAGAGGAAGGTGTTTCTTTCCTTGGGAACCTGGAGGGATGAGCTCTCTTTGGTACATCTCGAGGAAGAGCTGACGAGCTGTCTTTGGGGAGGGGGGTAATGGCGAACACAGCACATCTGTTAGGGTTTTTTAGCAGATAAGATATGTTAGCTAGATTTTCCTACTTGGACTAGGAGTTGGATTACCTGGCGCCTAGGCTATAAAAAATGGTCATAGTCATCAGTTACGAATAGGCAAGGAAGTAGAGACTATAGGTCCTTATGCTGTGGGCTGAGGCCCCCCAGCGCCATGCCATAACATATATCCTGAAGAAGTTATTCCTGGAGATCAGTTCCCCTTATCATTAAAAAAAACAATTGTGGTGCTGAACAACATTTTGAAAGTTTGTTAGGCAGTAAGAATATGATAGGCTTTGTAAGAAGCAGGAGCAAACATAAATATAATAGAAGGGGTGTGACAACAATGGCTATTCTGTGAATGAAATGGTAATTATGTGAGGTAAGTAGTGGGCATCATTTTGGAAGTCAATGCTGGTTGGATCTGGTCTTAGGAAAAGAATAGAGAGAAATAGTTTTCTCCCAAGCATCAATAGAAGAACACGAAACAGCCTTTTGTTTTTCTCGTTAGAATATGCTTATAAGTTTTCTACGTTCAGCACCACTGCTGAAGCCAAGTAGATCGATCACACTTTCATGTGTCATAAATTCAGAAACAACAAGATTGAGGTGTCATCAATACCTGATAATAAGTAAAGAGCCTACCCACTTCTACATGGCCTTCAGCCACTTTTAGCCTCTTCTCCAATATATCAAGGTATTTGATATTATAAAGACTGGAAGGTACTGAGCAATTGCCTATACTAGATAAGATATCAGCACACACATGCTGCATCTCATCACAAGAAACCACAGCAGCGCCAAGAGCTTGCTTAGCATCTTTCAAACTGCAATCGTCTTCTCTAGCCAATACGGATTTCTCTCTCTTTGTCTTATGTAGCAACTTTGATAATATTGATGACATGGTATTCCACTGGTTAGTTGTAGTGCATGCATATATACAATGAACGGCTGCTTCTATCATCTCAGCAAGATTCTTGAAGAGTTCATTAACTGGTGACTCCCCGCAACCATTTTCAATGACAGCCAAACAAATTGAAAGCTCATTTTCAGCAGCAACCTGTTTCAGCCATCTAACCAGATACGATTCTTTTTGTTTTCCTTCAGTACTTGACATCACAAGAAATCTCTTTTTCATAAAAGGGATAGCATTTTCTTCAAGCCGTTGGACAACTGTTTCTTCCTTAACGCCTTTGAGGATGATTTTAAACTTTTCGTAATCAGGCAGATCTTCCCAAGTCACCAGGTTCATTATAAACTCATTCAACTCATGTGAATATACAACTTGGTAGAGGCATTTAATGTCATCAAAAAATGGCTGCAACTCCCCAATTCCCTTTTGCAATGCCAGCTCAATCATAGCCATACAATTTTCAAGCTGCCCACTTAAGCAGTCAATGTCCCTTGCTCTTTTCTTATACCACTCACAGAGTTCGACAACTGATGGCCATGAAAAGCCTGTAGAGTGTTTCACAAATATTTCTGTTTTGATATCTCCAATATTGTACAACTCAGGTGGACAATTGTTTATATATGAAACCATCTGTTTGCATTCAACCCAATCAGCATCTCTTAATATGACAATGCTTGGGGGGGATTTCCCAGGTAACAACTGACTGTAAGTCTGAACAGCAACAGTTTCTGGGATCGCGGACAAAATACGTAGAATGTCTGAAGCGATAGTATATGGATGACGCTTGAAAATAAGGTTAAGAGCCCCGATTTTTCCACTTTCAGCTAATTCTATAGCAGTTTCCACAATGGGCACTGAACGAAATTTCCTATATTCTCCTGCTGAATATCTGCATTGGAAGACATTGCATTAGCATGAAGAAACTAGTAATAAGTACTCCCTCCGTTCCAAATTATCACTCACTCTAGACTCCTCAAAATTTCCCAAATTATAAGTCGTTCTCACTTCCCGAGATAACTTTTTCTCTTCCCGATACATTTTCACTCTATATCTCTCCTCCTCGTTTTCAGAACATTCCACTTTTTCCACTTTTCTTAATTTCTGTGTCCGAACCCCAAACGACTTATAAAAAGGGACGAAGGGAGTACCAAGCAACCAAAGTTCAATACCATATAAAATGGCACATTGTACAACTACCATATTTGCACCCAACATTGTGAAGTACTCTCTCCGGTTTTCAAATATTGACACCGTTAACTTTTGACGTCACCTTTGACCATTCGCCTTATTAAAAAATTGTTTAAATATGTAAAATTATATTTTTGGTGCAGATTAGTGTAGAATCAGCAATTTTAGTAACAATAATATTATTTATCAATTCAGCCCCAATGGGAAAGACCTCCCCTGAGGCATTGCAAGTTTGCAACTAATAAGAAGCACATGAAATCGATCCCAGAAAAGGTCATGAAAGCCAGTCCCCACTACAAAGGGAGCCGCTCAGGGTGCATTAGGCATTAACCCATGTTTTGAGGTCCCTATACAAGGGCCTGGTCACTATAAGTTTGGTCTTAACTCCTAATTTACAAAACCTTCTTTTATTTGCGCAAACCAGAACATACCAGCAAGCTGTTAGCGTGTTTGAAATGAATTTATTGTTTAAGCTGAAAGCACATCTATCCTAAGGAAGAATGGAACATAGGAACAGCATACCTTCCCATATTAATTCCCAAGAACGTCTCCAGCATGTCTCTTTGCCTCAATAAACGAAGCCTAATAACACGTCTGTCCCACGCTGTGCCCTCGCTGCTATTATCCAACTCTGAAAATTTGTAACGCTCAGTTATACGAAGGCCAAAAGAAAGTAGAGCCCTTAAAGACGCTTCAGTAGGCCCAACTTTTTGCACACATTCTGATAATACAAATACTTGGTCATTAATGTTTGCTAAGTACGAGTCTATCTCATAGGTATCTCCATCACATTGTAACCAGCGTGCTTTAAGTACTTCATCCTTATCTAGATTATATCTGGTCGCAAAATCTAAGGCCTCCTTGTATCGATTCTCTCTGATGAGAATGGAGTATTTCTCTGCTATTGTGACTCTGGAAAATGATATTAGACTCCAAAACATTTTATCCATCCCAGTTTGTGAATGATCACCAGAAATACTAGGCAGGTTATGTCCAGCATCACCATCCATCTGTTTGTCAGATGGAGAATTTCTTTCATATCTGCTAGATTGCAAAATAAAAGCATGTCCTTCAGTATACTTAGCTTTCTCCAATACTGGTGCTGACAATACCGGGTCATCTTGGGAAACTACCTTGTTCTCAGTGATGCTGTACATCTTAACACTACCATCCTCTCTTACCACCATGAGAATGTTATCTGTCCACCAATTGATGTCTTTAACATCAACTAGGTATCTGTTACTTCCATGAGAATGAGGAGAAACAGTGCGTGCAGCACCATCAAGTACAAAGAGATATACAGAACCAGTCAAATCGAGCACTGCAATATGCTTGCCCTGAGGTGAGATTCTAATTTTTGTAGACAAAATAAAGGTCGTTTGATCCTTTGGAGGCAAGAACACCCCTTGTAACTGTGCGCTTCGAAACGAAAGACTAAGTTCCAGGTTTCCCCCAAAATGCAATACATAAATAAAACAGGTTCCTGAATATAAGATTAAAAATTAGAAACCAAATATACCATTTGTACAAAAGTTATAGGTATGACAAAATTGCAATATAACTGCACGCACCCCCCCCCCCCCCCCTCTTCACAAATGTTGTTATGTTGTTAGAAGATGAAAATTAAATATCAAGGGAGAAGATTATCAGACGATGTATAAACAGCAAAATAACAGGGAAAGAAGCTATTAGTGCAATTTTGACAACCATTGAGGTGTAGTAGTTGAAACAGATCAATGAGTATACCAGAATAGCCGTCAGAGTTGAGCACGACATCTGAATCTGCAACTAGAACAAGTAGAGAATTGTGTGGATCATAATCAACGCATGACAAACTCCGAGGTAACTGAGGAGATCTAGCTGATGACAGAGCTTTAGTTGATATGAGAACTTTGGACAAATTGACCTCAGGTTCTTGAGTGGAATCAAATATATGAATCGTGCAGTCACTTGTCAAAAGATAGAAACCTGGCCTACAACATGCACAGATGCAATTAGTTACTGCCAAAATATACCAAGAACTAATTTACAATATGGAATATTTTCAAGAGGGAAGGTTAAAAGTGAAACAAGCGAGAATCACCTCTGCAAACTTGAATCATCCCTCACAATCAGATCAATGATGGGAGAAGATAGCTTCAACTGATCATATGTTCTCCGTGCTAATAACTCTCCATTTTCTTTGATCAAGTAAATTACACTTAGGTCATCCACGACGCCAAAAATGCCTTCACCCTCCAGCCAAACCCCATTTGTGAAAAATGTCATTCTGTCATTGTCTGATCATAAATAAATAAAAAAATTGTTATACATTAAAGTGTACAGTCAGAACAGTTTTAAAGCCTAGTACTCTGAATTAAAATCCTATGCATATACCACTGCAAAATGCACCATGAAACAATGTTTCAAAGAGTAAACATATTCTGAAGAAAAGATAAGGAATCAGATCGGCACTGTATAGGACTGCAGCAAGCTGGCATTGGTGAATAACACTTCCAACAAAAGAAATGCAAGCATCTACCATTAGTTCCAAAAATAATGCCACCTCCATCTAGCAAGAAGTTAGCAATATACACAACTGGAGAGTTAAAAGGCAAGAAAAAGGATGGCTTTCATAAACATAAACCTCACTAAAAATGCGAATTATGATAATCACAGATGATAATATTCAAAATAGGCTTGAAAGTTAACAAGAATCAGGTGATTCTCTTACAAAAATAACTAAAAAGCCATAAAAGAAATGATTAGACTTTTTATTGCTATTCTAAAGTAGATGAACAACAATAAAAAGCCCAATACTATGTGCG
The DNA here is from genome assembly GCA_001602295.1 of Zoysia matrella. Lineage (NCBI taxonomy): Eukaryota > Viridiplantae > Streptophyta > Magnoliopsida > Poales > Poaceae > Zoysia > Zoysia matrella. The sequence continues at coordinate 6,520 of BCLG01001028.1, read as the reverse complement.
AACATGTAGAATGCTCACTCACTTGTATATACACCACAAGGCGAGGTATAGTCATCGCCCTTCCTCAAGATTATGATTTGATTCCCAACAGTTATCGCCACATACTCCGCATTTGGAGAGACAAACAAAGACACGGCATTCCCCCTCCTCCTCTGCCTACTCCTCCCCAACGTTCTAGTCCACCTCTCCCTGAGCTTGCTAACACCTGCCAAGGCAGCAGTTTCGTGTTTGTCAGAGCTACTCCAGGAAGAATTTGTGAAGGATTTCTATCCGAGAAAACCGTACGTTGCAAGGAGAGGTAGGAGAGATATCCGGCTGCACTTGAGCCGCCACCACTTGTTGCTGCATCTTCCTGCCCTTCTTGCTGCGTTTGCAGAAATTATGTTTATATGATTCAATATAGTATGACGACAAGAAAAATTAACATGTTTAAAGGGAAAAGTTAAGCGCTAGGACAGCCAGGGAGTCGCCTCGCGGGACCTTCGACCTCGACGAACCTGCGATTGGGTTCCGAGGCGGAGAAAGCTCGGGCGAGAGAGGATGAGTAAAACGGCACTCACATGGGAGATCACGTGGGATCCCAAAGCGTGGCGGCGGATCTCGTACAGCGCCTCGCCTTCTCCCGCCGCCGCCATCGTCGCCGGTCCCCCGCGCCCGCCTTGCCGGAGATCTCCGTTCGAGCTGGATGGAGCTCGAGTTCGTCTTCCGGTGAGGTTGGGGTGCGACGCGCACGCTCTCCGGTGGGCCGTTTGCTCTAGAATTATGTGATGTCCTGGGCCTTGGGTTCTGTAACTCCTGTTCGGCTCCCCGCTCAGCAATTTGCAGCCCACCTGGCCACCTTCGACCCCCGGCTGGGCCGAATTCTGTTTGCTGGGGTTCTCGACTTCCACACCTGCGCGCCCAACCACACTGGGCCCCATCAAAAAGAAATTAGTTCCGATTCCATAATTACATTTTGAATCGGTCTCCAAAATTTTAACTTTGATTTTCTATTTTTTATATAAGTTTTATTTACAATTGATATATATTAATTGTTATGAAAATATTTTTATGATAAATCAAATCATATAATTTTTATATTTTCAAACTTAACAGTTTTAAAGTTATATCTTAAACCATAGAAATAATTTTTTAATCTGTTCGAATCATCACATTGTTTAGAATTAATGTAAAAAAGATCCCATATTAATATAAATTTTATTTTTAAAATTTAAATTTTGAATGTTCTTTCTCAAAGAGCTGAATGTTCTATTAGTAGAACTCAATTGTTCCAGTAGTCATGTTACAGCAGTAAAAGTCTATTGTTTTAGTAATAAAATCAATCTAATGATAAAAAAATATTTATTTTTTTCTAAATATTATGATCAACACATACATGATCACAGTAAAAAGGAAAAGTAAAATAAAATAAAAAAAAATCTAAACAAAAAAGAAAGAAAAAGTAAAAAGGTGAAAAAATAAAAGAAAGAACTTATATAGGCCATATAAGAAAAAAAATAAAAAATTAAAAATTGTGGGCCGTAGAAGTGTGGCTAACAAAAGGCCTAGCTATCAAGGTGGGGGTGGATAGATTGTTTATCGCAAGGCCGTGCATTTGCGTTGGCCCAATTAGAACGGAATATTCACACTGGCTTGTTGCTTGGTTTCTAAATTATTTTATTAATATAGTTATTATTTATTAAATTTATAAAACTAATTATATAAAATTAGCAGCCTAAATGGCAATAGATACATATTGGCCATTAATTAGGTGACATGAGGAAACATGTACACCTGTCAATCTTCATATATACATGCTTGCATATGAAGCCCCGTACACGCGGCACCCTATCACAGACAGAATAGGCAACATTGTTTTTTATCAAAAACTGGTTGTTTGGTTTCGTGAAAACTGACTTGTTTTCACTGGTTTCATGAACCCTGCTAGAGGCAAACCCAGGTTGGTAGCGTAATGTGTCTACCTACACTCAAGGACTGATGCAGAAATTTCATATGATCACACAATAATTTTATAGGAAAAACGTAAGGGGCCACTAAAATTTACTAAGATGCAGTGGAGAAGTACTATCTGCAGGATTATATTCTCCATGGTCAATCCTTATGTAGTACATTTGTGCATACATGTTATGTTTCCAAATCTGTTGCTATCAAGTTTAGCCTCTCAAAGCCCAGCATGTGAATCATCTATACTAACGTCAACGGTGACATGTTTGCTATATCTCTACATCAACATGTTGGGCTTCCTCGATGGTTGACAAAGATATTTAGAAAAGGAGTTCGGTGAAGATAGATCAAGACTAAAGATGATATAGTAAGCTAAGTATGGCTTAGATTTTATAGCTTTTGAGTCCATAAGATCACCGGTACTATAAAAGAGAGTTGAGTCATGTTCTCCCAAATCATACACAGTTAGAGGGGGTGGGAATGCTCTTAGAAACCTCAGAAATCACTTGAGTGGTAGAGGAATCAGTTCGGATGAAGTTGAAGAGCTTCAACGGGAGTTGCTGGACAGTCCGACGAGCCAGAATATCAAAGTTCAGAAGAGGAGTTTCTGTAGCTAGCAAAGGTGAAGTCACCAAACAATCTGGTGCTCAGAGACCAAACAATCCGATGTCCTTAGAGATAAAGCCCAGAGAGGTATCTCTGTCCAAAAGAGATGGTTCACCGGATAGTTTGGTGAAGGTATGCACTAGACAGTCCGATGACAAAGAATAGATTCTTGTGAGGTTATTTATTTAGTTTACAGAACAATGGAATCACTGAGCAGTTCGGTGTGAAGACTGGCAAAAGCAGACAACTTTATGATGTTGCCATTCAATGGTTGTTTTTGGGTTTGTAGCTTATATAAACCGTGGAGGAAGATACAGTGCAGTGTGCCTAAAGTCTGATAAGCTTGAAGAAACTTGTGGAAGGCTAGGGAACACCAAAGAGAGAGCACCTTGGAAGATTGAAATTCTGAAGTGCTAGCAGGAGAGTAACAAAGAGCATTCATCCACCCCTTAGAGCGAATGAAGTTTTAGAGGAATGATTTTGGCTTGTTGTTCTTGGTTTGGCAGCTTAGATCGAATAGAAGTCAGTGATCAAGCTTTCAATTTATTGTGGAAGACATCTCCAAGTTTGTTAGTGATTTCGAGTCTCCTACTTGAAAGGGACACCAAAAATAGCGTCGGAACCTTGGTGACTTGCTCTTGTGAGTGAGTACTATCCGAGACAGTCGAGGATGACGGTGCCTTCACTCTAGAAGTGAAGCGTACTCTAAAGAGCACTATTTCTAGAATAGCAAGAGGAACCAAGTCTCTGATGGGAGTGATCCAACAAGGACTACGGGAAGAGGCCAACCTTACAAGATCTCAGAAAAAATCGCTGAGCATTCTCTTACACACTTCTCATTTACTTACCATTCAGTAGTATGATATATTATTCTTATTATTCCTATTGGTGGCTATTGTGCTAGTTTGTTGCTTGCCTATATTTCATCATATCAGTAGTATTCTTAGAGGTCTTGGTCACTAGATTTATGTAGTTTACTTTGTCGGTTATCTAGTCGTATAAATCTAGTTTGTAGTGAACGTTGGAGTTACATTGGACCACAGATTCAACATCCTTCTTAGTGTCCTCGATCTTACACCCACACATCAACGACCATTTCACCGCTAAAATTACATCATAGGATCAAACAATTATAATATGAGTACGACAGGAAATCTCATAAGTGAATGCTCGAATTTTCAAAAATTGATCTAGCATGATCATACAATAATACTACTCTAGAAAATACATGTATAATACTGAACATAAGAATACAAATATTTTGCAATGTGTCACACGCTGACTGTTATACAATGGTGAAGATCCCATGTTTCTAAGGGGGGAGCTATCAAAGTCAACAAGTTTTGACAAGAAGGAATATGTTCCTTTAGCTCACAAAAATTAGACACACATAAGGGAGTAGAGGATTAGGAGTAGTTGTTGGGGAACTATATTATACCATCAGGATATATGAAAAATTTAAACGGTGTTTACTTAGAACATTAATCTCAAATTATAAAAGGAGTTTCAAACTCGTTCCATTACCCTGAACTAAGAACTATACACCCTGTTTTCTTCATCAAATGCGGAATTGACACAACACTTCTTTTACCTATTGCTCACTTTGTCTAATCGTTGTTCACTGCACTAATTAACAGCAACAGTGCAAACAAACATGATAGTAGCTTGAAACTGCAACAATATGATATTTTTATTGGGATGGTTAAAGGGCTCTGAAAGGATCAAGTGACCGATAAAGAAGGGGGGTAAATCGGGCACTAACACTACTAATTCTTTTTTATGCTCTTCCTAACTTCGAACAAACTAGCAATCAATTCCTAGCAAGAAAGGATTAAGCAAGAGAATAACCAAGCTAAGAGACAACCAAGCTCTAGAAGATAAAGAAAGAACAACCTAGCAATCTACCAAGCAAACCAGCATGAGAACCACCAAGAGATATAACTAGGCATCCTATCACACTACTCGCAATAAGATAAATGTGGTAAGTAAGAGAAGGGTGAAAAAGATGCTCAGCAAATTTTTTTGAGGTCTCAGAAGGATGGTGCCTTCCTCTAATCCTTGTTGAACCACTTTCGTCAGAGTCTTGGTTCCTCCCGTCATTCTCGAAACGATGCTCACAAAGGTACGCTTTACTCTCGAAGTGAAGTCACCACCGACCCGACTATAGCAAACAATACCCAAACGCTAGAGTAAGCCTTCAAAGATCGGGTGCTCACTCTTGGTGTCTCTTTTGAGCGGAGGACCCGAAAATCGCTCGCAAACTTGATGTCATCTTCTATAAGTCTTCGGAAGCTCGGACAATAACGTCTAACCAGTCTAGGTTGCCATAGACCAAGAGTAACAAGCCGAAGACACTACTTTCAGCCTCACAAGCTCCAAGAATGTATGGATGCTCTTTGCTACTCTTCACTAGCACTCAAGATCTCACTAAATGCTTTCTTGTGCTTCACTTGATGACTTTTGGCTTTCACAAATGATCTTTGAACTTTTTTGGCCGCAGGTAACCTCCACAACAGCTCTCCAATTGGTTTAAATACGCCCCAAGCTCTGAAAGACCCGTTGAGAGCCATTGCCAAAATGCTGACTGCTTTTTTGCAGTCATCGGACTGTCCGGTGACTCCTGGCCACTCCATGTGACACCGAACTATCTGGTTCATACCATCAGTAGACTATTTAGTGACCTTCTCTTTTGGACTTTTAGAGACACCTCTTTTGAACTTTAGCTTCTGGCTCACCGAATTGTCCGATCATGAGACCATCGGACTGTCCGGTGAAGACTCCACTTCAACTTCAGAGAGCACCTCCCCCTGTACTCTGGCCTCCTGCACTCATCGGACTGTCCAATGTCCCTCATGGACTGTCCAGTGACTCTAGCTGAACTGATCCCAGAAAACTGCCTTTGGCCCTTTGACTGCGCCCTTCACCAGACTGTTCGGTGATACCTTCGGACTGTCCAATGAGTCCTCAGATGCTGAAACTTAACTTATTCAAAATCTTCTGTCTCCTTGCTGCAACTCTTGACACCTTCAAGCTACCACTGATCACTCAAGTACCTTTGAGAACCTAGAGCATCCATACTCCCTAACACTTGTAAAATCGAGACAAGTGACCCGACCCCTTTTAATAATACTGGTGTTTCATATAGACTCAAGACCTAAAACTAAGTCACATATGCTTTAGATCATCCTTAGCCTTGGACAAGCTTCTACCTTGAAAAAACACGATGGGTTCCGAGCATCATTGAAATAACTAACTCGTAGAAGTGTAGAATAGTGTTGATGAATCTACATTCAATGAGTTAGTTCATGGTTCTCATTCAATCACTAAAACCATTCATACCTTTGAGGAGCTTCAATGGTCATGAAGCTAACAATCTTTCCTTTTTGGTGATTGATGACAATCATGATACAAATGATCGAGACGATACAAAAGATAAGAAGAAACGCACGAGACAACTTTAAAAGAAAGGATAGCAAGTTATCTTACCATCTCTTGTCAAGAAGCTCACAAATTGCACGAGATTTCATACCTTAGCTTGAAACTCCCCCTTGATAAGTGCATTGTTTATATTTTTTACTCTTTCCTTGATTGTTGATTGGTCTTGTTGGTTGTGACTTCATCCATCTCCATTTCTTTGACTCCCTCTTCTCGTCATCTACAAATACAAAATAACCACAAGATGAGTAGAGAGCAAAGGGGTAGTAATGAAGAGATTTGAGAAAATAGGAAATATTACTCCCTTTAAATTCTCGATCAAATTCTCCTTCAAAGACCAATCTTATCACAATTTGTGACCACCAATTCTCTTCTCGATCATCACCATCATTAATACTCATACTTGTCCCCCTTTGTCATGTCAACAAAAAGAGCACCACAGGAGGAGAGTGCAATGGACAAAACAATAGAATAGGTGTATAGAGCAATATTACTGAGTGATCATCTAGAAATTCTTCTCTTGTCCTTTCATCTT
>BCLG01001027.1:111245-136455 GCA_001602295.1 Zoysia matrella | reverse complement strand
CCAGAGCACGTTGATTATCCTTTTCAGTGGAGCAAGGTGGATCTTTCTTTCCAATTGGTAAACCTAAAACCTTGTTTACACTGAGGTCATTTAATTCAATGCCACCTTCGTTGCCAACTTCAATGATCATAAACTCTGGATTCAGCCTGTCCATCAGGTAAACCAGTAGGTCGCTACTTCCTGGATCCTCGGCGTCAAACTGTAGAAGCTCGCCAAAGCCAAGCTCAGATATCCGCCTACGCTGTGACATAGTAAGATGCTCGCAGAATTTAGTAAAGAATGCAGGCGAACATCTAACAGGAGGCATCTGTACAATACAAAAAATGTGATTAACAATTATAGAAGTACATTTGAAGTGAAAAAAAGCAAGTGCTGTACCTTAATGCTGGCAGTATCCCCGATATTTCTGACACAACTACGACTGGATCCTGCACCACATGATGGATGCTTTGTGGGTGGCATGAAATCATCGTCGTCATCCTCCTGGTTAGATTCAGACGACCTGACGGCACCTCTTTTGTTCCTTTGTGCCGGTACATGAGTAGACGTAATACGAGCTTCTGTAATTGGGACTTGACCTTGTTGGGCATGGGGTTGACCATTTGCACCACGAGCTGCTGGAATTGGTGCTGCAGGAAGATCAAGTTTCCAGGACTCCTGACTGGTATTCAGAGTAATAGATTTGAGTCTTCCCTGCATATCGAAATCCTCTCACCTAAAAATTTAAAATAACATGTTATTGCCCCAGATTCTTGCAATGTATTTAACTACGTTTCAAAAATGATTAAGCAATGGCTAATCGACCCGGCTAAATCGTATGGCACGCCTCAATTATAACGAACCGGCCAGGTCGATGCTTCTAGTTCTCAACGGCCAGTCCAACTAACGCCGCGGAGGATTAGCGCTTCCGTTTTAAAATGAACCGAGGCTGCGTGGTTCGATGCGAGGTGCCGCCATGGGCTGGGCCGGTTTTAGGTGTGTCGAGCGAAGTGGGCCGCTTTGGTTTGATGGTTTGGTCTGGCTACAAATTGTAGCCAGTTATAGAATATAGGGACTATATATATATATATATGTATATATATATGTATCTCTAACCCTTTAGGTTGGTCATGGCATTGTAGTGAGTAAGAAACATGGAGAAAGTTGCCCTCAATACTGAGTGTCATCCAACACAATACGAGTGTTGCGTCTAACACAAAGCCAAGTTGCTGCCCCAGAAGGTGGTTCCAAAACTCTACATGTGTACTCTCGCCGGCCCAAAACATCAGCAGAGTCTGATACACAGCCAATTTCTGAAGATCCATTGGTGAGAGAATTTCTCAGCCATATTGCTAAGCCTCTTCAAAATGTGTTGAGTGAGTTGGTGATACCGTCACGCAATCAGTACACTAGAGAAGCCACCAAGACGGAGCCGTCGCATTGCCAAACTACCTCCAGAAGTCAACAATAAGCCTGCCACATCTGTGTGTCGTGGACTTGGCATCTTGACTCACCAGGAAAGACTTTCAGAAGCGGCACTAGAGAAGTACACTAACTTTTTCAATACTCCACTTAAGCGTGAACATGTTATTTCTTTAGCTGCTTTGTTTGGCAAAGTGTTGCCCCCGGCAGAGGCGCTTCAAGCTACTAATTCTGTGGTTATTGCTTAAAACCTGTGGTTTGGTGGTTGTTTTCTCTTGTCTGTTTCATTAATGGATTCTTCTAAAGTTCTAATTTGGAATGTTCGAGGACTTGATAGCCGCGGTCGAAGAGATACAGTACGTAAATTGGTTGACTTCTGTCAGCCCAGTCTGATCTGTTTTCAGGAAACCAAATTGGCTTCGATCAATTTTCGGGATGTTGTATCTTTGCTGGGCTCTAACTTTCAGGATTTCATATATCTGCCGGCACAGGGCACAAGAGGGGGCATCCTAATTTCCTGGCGTGAGAGTAATTTTGAAGCCAAGCAATGGAGAATTGATGATCGTTCTGTTTCTGTTCAACTTTTAACTAAAGAAGAAGAAGGCTCAACATGGTGGTTCTCTGGGGTTTATGGCCCACAAGAAGATTCAGATAAGATATTGTTCCTTGAAGAAATCGGAGGTATTCGAAACAGTTGTGCAGGATCTTGGATGGTAGCAGGAGATTTTTATATGATCTATTCATCAGAGGATAAAAACAATGATAATCTGAATAGAGAGAGCCATGATGGGTCGCTTCCGGCGGCTAGTAAATGAGCTTGATCTAAAAGAAATACCATTGCTCGGCAGAAGGTACACCTGGTCAAATGAGAGAGAAGCTCCCATTCTTATCAGATTAGATCGCGTCCTGTGCACATCTGATTGGGAAGATCTATATCCGGAGTGCATCCTGAACAGTCAAGCTTCAGAAATTTCAGATCACTGTCCGTTAGTTCTTGGTCTCAGGGAAGGATTACATGGCAGAAAACATTTTCACTTTGAGAGTTTTTGGACTAAATTGCCTGGATTTCAGGAAGCAGTAGCTACATCATGGAACGAGCATATTTCATCCTCCTGCCCAGCTGAACGTCTGTCTCTAAAACTGAAGCGTCTTACCCGTGCGCTTCAATCTTGGAGTCAGCACCAAGTTGGACATGTAAGAACGCAGCAGGCTCTTACACGGGAGATTCTACACCGCCTCGAAATTGCACAGGATCGGCGGCCTTTAAATATTGAAGAAAACTGGTTAAGGAGAGAGCTGAAACAACATTGCTTGGTCCTAGCATCCTTGTCAAGGACAATTGCCTGTTTAAGATCACGCATTAGATTCCTAAAGGATGGAGATACTAATACAGCCCTCTTTCATCGACAAGCGGGGTTTCGTCAGAAGAAGAAATTTATTCCAAAACTGTTGCATAATGATCAAGTGGTCACTGCCCAAGAAGATAAACAGCAGGTTATGTATGAATATTATAAAGGTCTTCTTGGTACAGGTTTTTCTCGTTCTGCCACTCTAGATATGTCCTTCTTCCATCGGCCATGACAGGATCTTTCGGTGCTCGATGATACTATAACAAAGGAAGAAGTTTGGATGACAATCAAAGAAATGCCTGCAGATAGAGCTCCGAGTCCTGATGGTTATACAGGAAGGTTTTACAAAGCATGTTGGCACATAATAAAAACTAATCTTATGGCAGTGATACTTTACAACAGGGATATGCCAGAAAATTATGGATGGTTAATTCTGCTTATCTCACACTGATCCCGAAGAAAGCAGAGGCTACAATGCCTAAGGACTTCCGTCCTATAAGTTTGGTTCATAGTGTGGCTAAACTTATAACTAAAATTATGGCTAACCGGCTAACTCCCCTAATGGATTCCTTGGTGTCAACCAATCAGAATGCTTTTATTAGAGGAAGATGTATCCATGATAACTATATGATGGTACAACATACAGTCAAAACTCTACATAATGAAAAAGTACCCAGTCTTTTTCTCAAGTTAGATATCTCAAAAGCTTTCGACTCGGTTTCATGGGCATTCCTACTAGAAACATTGTCGCATCTGGGTTTTGGACCTTCTTGGCATCAAGTGGTGTCTAATTTATTAGTTACATCATCAACTCGGGTGTTCTTAAATGGTGAGCGGGGACCTCAAAGTCAGCATCAGCGTGGACTTTGGCAGGGAGACCCTCTCTCTCCTTTGCTCTTTGTGATTGTCATGGATGTGCTTAATAACATTTTTGTGAAAGCCAGCGAAAGGGGTCTGTTACAACCCCTGTCTCGCCGCAACCAAGAGCAAAGAATTTCCCTCTATGCTGATGATGTTTCCCTCTTTATCAGACCAGTGATTAGTGAAATGAATCTGACCATGGATATCTTATCTCGTTTTGAAGAAGCATCAGGACTATATACCAATATGCAGAAAACAAGTGTTATACCAATTAGATTAGATGTGATGACGAAGATTTGGGTAATGTCACTAACTTCTTACCTTGTTCCTTAGGTTCCTTTCCATGCAAATATTTGGGTGCAAAGAAATTAACAAAAACAGATCTCATGCCATGGTTAGAAAAGATTGGAGATAAATTTCCAGGCTGGCAAGCATCTCTTATACACTACAACAAGATAGACTTTAGGCAACATATATACTGCAACACATTTGGTATGTGTTGCTATGAAGCATATTTAGCATCACAAAGCATGTGTTGTAAAGGATACTGCAACACATTTGGTATCTTCTGCTATGATGCATATTTAGCATCACAAAGCATGTGTTGTAAAGGATATTGCAACACATACGTCAAAGTTCACTACTCTAGAGGGTTGTGTGGTCATTTTTTGCATCACATATAATTTTTTTTACTCGCAAAAAAATAATTTGTTCACTTATGACATCCTGCTATTTTCTGTTACATACCAACGGCGGTCCTGATTACTCACTCTGGTTTTAAATATTGACACCGTTGACTCGTAACATCAACTTTGATCATTCATCTTATAAAAAAATTATAATATTTTTTTATCATTATTTGGTTTTTTGAAATAGAAATAATAATTTTTACATATTTGACATTTTTAATAAGATAAATAATTATTTTGCGGTGTCAATATTTTAAAATCAGAGTCGTTCTACTCGTTAAATTTTGTTTTTCAATATATATCATTCTCACTTCCAAAGACACCTTTCTCGCTTTCAAATACACTTTCTCTTCCTAATAAATCTTTATATCTATCTCTTTACTCATTTTATATGTAAGATACTTTTAAATTTCTCCTAATTAATTGCTGTGTCCAGTTGACTTATAAAACTGAACCGACGGACTAGCAAATAATACATAATAAACTGAAATATAAAATTGAAAAATATAGGCTTTGAACCTGGATGTGGTGAGAAGGGTAGAACGAGCTAACCAACTGAGAGGGAGAATTAATTGAGCAAAGTGTGAACGATTAATAAAATATGTGTAAAAGCACCCTCGTCGATCGGATAAACAAACGTCTTAGGAATTAGGCCCACGTTACAAACCGACTAACCGAGAGCCCAACTGCCTTACCCCATGAACGCACGTTCGCTATCCTCGTATCCCAGCGCCGCCAAGACCCCCAAATCCATGCCAGCCACCAATTTCGTTCGGCAAGGCGGAGCTCCGGCGGCCAGGGCGCTGCACGGCCGAGGCGGAGTTCCGGCGGCCAGGGCAGCAAGGGCGTTGCACGGCCGAAGCAAAGCTCCGGCGACCAGGGCGCTGCACGGCCGAGGCAAAGCTCCGGCGGCCAGCGCAAGGGCGCTGCACGACCCAGGCTTCCAGGTCCTCGTCGAGCCGCACGGCTGCTGTGAACCTTGACCTCGAGTGAGATGGACGTCACGGGGCTCCAATAATATCATCTGCTCGTCTTGAAATACTTTATCAATTAAACCATGATAAGCGTCCTGCATCTAGACATCTTCCAGCGAGGTTAGATGAGGTGATCAGTACGTGATTTCGATATCTTCTCAGGGAGACCCTCAAACTCAGGTAAGAACCCAGCCCCAGGACTAATATGAAAATGGTCTCACTTCGTGTTATTTTTCTTTCTGCATTCCCTAAATTTTTTTCCTACACTTGTTTGTGTGTTGCTGGCTGCAGCAGTCGATCCAGTAGACTATTATCATGTTTCTATGTTTTTGAATGAATTTGGTGCCTCATTAAATTAAAGACTATTTGTAGATAGATCATGCCAAATCATGTTTGAATGCATGCGAGAGGTGTGTATCTTGGTTATGCTTTTTGCAATTTATCAATTCATATATTATTAAAATGTAATATATTTTTACTAAAGTGTTTATGTGATATAACCACTGCTTACAGATTAACGTAATAGGGCTAAATACCTCTCCTTAATAGGATTGAGATGAGTTAATATATTTTTATTTTTATTTTCAATTCTGTATTTCTATTTTGTATTACTTACTCCTTTCATTTTTTTCACAGAAGATGTTTCAAGATAAAGATTTAAGGATAGCCGAAAAAACTCATTCATTCTTCATGATGAGAAGGCCAGACTACACGTTACAATATTTGTGTGTAAAAATTGTGCAGGAGAATTGGAATTTAGTTAGGATAATAGGAGTTTCAAAGATGATATGCACATCATTGTACTTTAGAAAATATGCTTTCTGTAGAGGCACCCCCTCCATGTAATTTTTTTTAGTATAGGAGATGTAAACAAATATATCGATGTATTACTATGTTATATTATCCTTTAATTTTGAATAAAGAAAGAGATATGTAATTGAGTGTTCTTTTTTAAATTAGTTGGTTAAATTTAGTTAAAAAGTAATTATAATAAATATATTTAGTCTACAAAATAATATTTCATATGTGTTGCTAGATAAGGGTATATGTGTTGCAGTATCGTAACTCTGCAACACATTTTCATATATGCAACAACACTTATTCATATGTTGCAATTTTGATTTTAGCAACACCATCTATAACAACACTTATGACGTGTTGTTGTAGACTTTAGCAACACTTTTTTGTACATATAACAACATATAGTTGTGTTGCTGCAAGTCAGTTCTGTTGTAGATATGAACTTAGCCGGTCGTGCTACATGGATAAAATTTGTCATCTCGTCTATGCCTATTCACTTGTTGATCTCAGTCAAGGTGCCCAAATGGTTCATTAAGGCAGTAGACAAAATGCGTCGAGCATTTTTATGGAAAGGTAGAGATAATGTTAATGGTGGTAGTTGACTAGTGGCCTGAGATAAAGTACAACGACCGCTATCTTTAGGGGGTTTGGGAGTGCCGAACCTGCAATTCATGAGCTGGGCACTGCAAATTCATTGGCTTTGGTATATGAAAACAGGAGCAAACCGAGCTTGGACAGGTCTGAAACTGTCTATACATCCTAATGCAATTGCGCTATATAATATAGCAATGGAATCTCAAGTCAATAATGGTGAATCCACTCTGTTTTGGAAAGATAGATGGCTTTTGGGTTGCACTTTATCTGAGCTAGCACCATTAGTTGCAGCTACTGTCCTTCGGAAGGTTCGAGAGCATCGAACAGTTGCTGAAGCTCTTCAAAACAGTGCTTGGCCGAATGATATTAGAGGAAGTCTTTCAATGATTGGACTTATGGAATACTTTCAGCTATAGGATATTCTTCAGGAATTAAATCTAACTAAGGGAGATGATACTCACATTTGGCGTTTTGAGGGTTTTGGACGCTATTCATCTAAATCTGCATATATTCAATGGTTCGACTACTTTTGAACCTTGGAAACGGCTCTGGAAATCTTGGGCTCCAGCTAAGTGCAAAATATTCCTATGGTTGACCATCCGAAATAGATGTTGGACATCTGACAGGCTTGCCAAAAGAGGACTTCCGCATCCTGATAAATGCTCTCTATGTGATCAAGAAGAAGAAAATATTCAACACTTACTCACCACTTGTGTTTTAGCGCAGCAATTCTGGTTTTTAATTTTATCACAGATTGACATGCTGAACAGAGTTCCTTGGAGGGGAGAAAGATCTTTTGCACATTGGTGGCACAAAACAATTAAACGCATCAGAAAAGAAAAAAGGAAAGGAGTTAATACAGTTATAATTTTGGGTGCTTGGATTCTATGGAAGCATAGGAATTCATGTGTGTTTGATGCTGATAATCCTAACATCAGCACCCTCATTCGCAATTTTAATGAAGAGCTTCACCTCTGGTGCCTAGCAAGTCCGCGACCGTTGCGCGCCCTGGATATTGGTCAAGTTCCTAATTCAGGATAAATAAATTTTTTCTACCTTGTGTTAGTAGTGGTCTAGTTTCTTTTATTTTCTAGACAGTAACATCTTTTTGTTGTTCACTTGTCCCAAAGCTCGGCCAGGAGTGGGGCGAGGGTAAATGTAATGAGGCCGATTTTCTTCTTTTAATACAAAGATGCACAGCTCTCCTGCGTATTCGAGGAAAATATATTGGAAATATAAACTGTAAATAAGTTTTAACTTCTTAAGTTTAGAAATATGAGAATCATATGATTAGATTTGTCTTACAGAGTACTTTTATAAAAGTATAAATATATTACTTTTGAATAAATATTTTTATAAAAAATAGAAGTTAAAGTTATATTTCGGAGACTGTGTTGTTATTCAAAACGACCTCCTTTGTGAATCGGAGACAATACTCTTTTTAAAAGGTTCCTAAAATGTTGGTAGCTATTTTTCAAAACCTTTGTTCATACTTAGTCTCGATACCTGTGCTAACGCTAAGGCCTAGACAAAAATACTGATTTAAGAAAATAATATATTTAATATTAAAAATTTAAAGTTTCTCATTTTTCAGTATAAAAAAAGTTGATGGCATATTAAAAAAGTTGTTTTAAACAAAGAGTACGCCTCCACAGGTGCTCACGTCCCTACAAGGAAAAAATCAATTTTATGGTGTATCCGAATAGTTTTCGAACAATTTTATTTAATTTTATGTATTTGTTTTGGGTAGTTGTGTTTTGTTACCTAACATAGTCGATGTGAGCCAAGAAGTTGATGTGAGCTAAGATCTAGGAGATTCGAAAGAGCTCATCCGTTAGATTTGTAAGTGATGTCTGTGAAAAGATTTCATTCATTAACTTTTAAAAAAAATAACTCTAGTTTAACTCATCTTTATTGAGGACATTTTATCGTGTGTAAAAAAACTACGCTTTTTGAGTAGTGATAAGAAAAGGGGAGAGGCTAGATGCCTAACTTTCCTTTCTACTAGATAGCTAACCTCTTGTTTTTAAAATTGGAAAAATTGGATTGATGATAAAAAAATCGCGAGTTTAAAAATTTAAACTGCTTCGGTACATATATATATATACCACTGAAAAATTTAATTTTTTAGAATTTTATGATTCTTTTATTTTCAGATGTAACGGCGATAGTTTAAACTTTTTAAACCTCTCCATTTCTTTTCCCCTCCTGTCTTCTTCCTTCCATTCACGAGATGCAGCAGCGAGATGCGCTCCCTCCACCCTGAGTACAGAGCTAGGACTCTGCCCCAATCCCAGCGTCCCTCCTGCGCCCCTCTCCCCCCCTCCCTCTTCATCCCGAGTGTCTCCCCTGCGCGCCACCTCACCCCACCCCCCTCTGCTCTCTCCTCATGCCTCCCTGATCCATTTTCACACTGAAGAAGGAGCACAACACTCATCAGGGCCAACGAAGTCACCTGGTCCAAGGCAGATTCAACAGGAAGGGGTCGGTGACGGCGTCACCTGGGCTAGCACCGGCAGCTCCTCACCAGCGATGGCAGTGACGGCGTCACTAAGAAGGGGCTAGAGGCGGGGGCGGCGTCCCTAGGAAGGGGCCGGAGGGGGGTGGCGGCATCACCAGGAATTGTCCGGCGGCGACGGCGTTGTCATATGGGAAGGGGTGCGGCCCTTAGGCAGGTGCGGTGGCAGCCCTCAGTCGCCGGGCCGTGCTGGTGGCCTCGTATGGCTTCGATGTGAAGGGGCAATGTTGTCATTTAATATCATCAATTGATTTAAAAAATAAAAATCGTATTAATCCAAGCGGAGTCACACGGAGTTGGACGAAATGGTAGATTTTTAAGAATTGAATCTTTCAGTGGTAAATATGTGTACCTGATGACGGGAAAAAACACGTATTAATCCAAACAGAGTCAGACGGAGTTGAACGAAATGGTAGATTTTTAAGAATTGAATCTTTCAGTGCTACATATGTGTACCGGATGAAGAGTTTCCAAAGAAAATTACATGATTGTCGCATTATATTACTATTATAAAACTAGAAAATGAAAATAAATTTTCAATCTTGTCACTTTAGATGAATGCTTGACGAAGAACTTTATTTGACATATTTCACGTGCAAATATGATGTAGATATAATGCACGACTTTATTTGAGATTTATACATATTATGCCCTTTTTTTTATATGCGGATATCAGCATATTATTCATTGGGATATCGCCAAGCTATTTTGAATTTTACTCATTTAGCGAACATTTAATATAACATTTAGTTGGACATGATCCAAATATGCAAGGCCGAATCATGACGTTTTCACTGCTACATATTTCCATATGTATATGCAGCGGGGATTCTTTGATTTTAATTTAGACTTATCGAAGGGTTTAGCATATTTGAATGTGCATAATTACTTTGATGCTTTTTAAGAGGCATTGATGCACATCGTTTAATTAATTTTTTTAGTTTGGACTTAGCACGTTGATGTATTCATAACTTGTTAATTTTGATCAAACTAGCTGTGATACAGTACCCTGTGTGAGGAACACGACTAGCATGTAGAATTTTGATATTTAACCGTCTATAATATAGAAAATATGTTATATTAGTATTCTCAAGACCCAGTATCAGAAGACCTATCTATAGAGAATATTACAGAACATTGGATTTTGTTTTTGGTTCATTTGGGACATGGACACATTTAATTTCCTATTTCATTACCCAAGCTACCATCCTGACTTACGTTCACGTCAAAGGAGGCAAGCAATTAATGAGCACACATATTTTACTATCGTTTATGTCTAAGCTGACGCTAATACCGTTTTTGAGAGGATTTTGGGGAAAATGGACATATAACACACTGCTACATGCACAGATTGCTTACTAATGCTCACGAGCATTCTTTTTATGTGATTAACATGGCAGGACACCTAGCATATGAGATGACGTTGCAACTGTATCAACAAACGTTCTTGCGATGTGCAGGGAGTATCCTGTATGAACTTTTTTTAACTCCAGCAATTTTAATTATAAGGTTTGGAGTTTGGAATCTGACATCTACGTACCCGTGCAGTTACGTATGATGCAAACTGCTAGATTTTACTTTACCAATTTTTTTTTGGCGCTATGCTCGTGACAGACATGACGCTGATTAGTACAAACTGACCGGATGACCTATTTTAATTTTGTGATCAACCGATATATAAAGGGTTAATAGGAAATATGCCCTTCAACTTTTGCTGTTTTAGAAATATGCCTTTAAACTTTTAACACTTGGACTCGTGCCATTATAATTTTGCTGGAGTTTGAAATATGCCAAAATATAGCAATTTTCACTTGCAAATATACTCATATAGGCATATTTTCAATTTAAAATTGCCTATATGGACATATTTTGAACTTCAGCAAAATTATAATGTCATAAATCCGAGTGTTAAAAGTTTAAGGGCATATTTTTGAAATAGAATAGCTCAAGGGCAGTTTAGATGCGCTCACTAGCATGACGTTGATTAGTGCAAACTGACTGTTCTCCTGTTGCTAGGAAAAATACTGCCAGCGTTTTGTTTGAGTCAACGCTCTGGCAGCCTATTGGTATTGCATGATGTCTATGCACGTACTATGCACGTCATTTTTTTATCTAGTTTAAACCACGTCTACGGCATGGAAACTGTGAAAAAAAACTAAAAACGGGCTGTATTTTTTAATGCCAGTCGCTATGATTTTTTAATACAGATGTAATTTACCATGAGCATGATGCAAAGCAATTTGTTTTATCAATTTCTTGACGGTAACACTATGCAAGCAAATTGAAATATAGGCTGTTGGACATGACCTCGCATGCCGGTCGCCAACATTTTTTATGCCGATGTAATTGCACGTATTATGCACAAGTCATTTTTTTATCTAGTTTAGACCACGTCTACGGCATGAAAACTGTCAGTGTTCCGTACACCGACACAGTACAAATTTTACTATCGAAGGAGGTATGGTGTGCTTCTTTCTGATCGATATGACCTAATCCACGATGGACTCAAGAATGTAACCTGGTTCGGGCACCGCGAGGTGTAATACCCTATATGCAAGGGTCAAAAACAATGAACTCACATATGATCGAGTGGGCTCTAATGGCGGAAGGGCTCTTAGCACGAAAAGAGTCACTAGAACGTCTATGTGGATGTGTATCGCGTAATCTCTCTTCTGGTAACCCTTCTCTACGAGGGTCCTCGACGGGCCTTTATATAGAGGCCGGACCGGAGTTACAAAGCTGGGTAAGACGAACGGCTCCATGACGGGTGGGGCCGCAACTAAACTTGGCTTTCACGGAACTAGACGTCCTCTGATGGGTGGGGTCGTAGCCAAACTTGGCTTCCACAGAACTGGGCTTTCTTTGACGAGTGGGGCCAACGACATCTTTGAGAATAATTCTCTGGTGATTCCCTGGCGCCTGACGGTCCTCTAGTGCCAGCTGTCATCACCAGCGCCGAGGCGGACAGAGGTTGCTTTACCGTTTGCTTTACCTCCCTACCTCCTCTGTACAGTTGCCATGAATCTCTATATCAGCAGAGGCCTTGTCGCGGGTTGGTCGCCCGACACTTAGGTCGGAAAGTAAATCGGTTACTTGGCCATCGGGCGGCCAAGCCTTGTCGTTACGCAGCCCCGACCTACGGGGGTCGGGGTGGCTTTTGTCCTTGGATGCGCCCGACCTTCTAGTTAGGCTTCACAAAAACTTGCGAGAATCTTTCTCCTGACCCACGAAGAGTTTGGGCTAGTCATTGTAGATGGGCTGTATACCGTGGCTGGGCTATCGAGTAACCCCGGCCCGTAAGTACCCGGAGTATATGACCCCGACAGTAGCCCTCGAGCCCTGTACCGTTTGCAATCCTAGTGAGGCGGTGTGGGGCTGATTCATGACGGTCGTTGAAGTCATTCTCCGATGATCCGTCCTACGGGTGCGTTTGAGTGCGCTAGTAGGGCATAGCCCCCGGGCCCCCAAGCGAGCCTGAGGGTCGGCCGAGGGGTCTGATGCGTTATAGTAGCTGTTTCGTTGTTGTTTCTTCATGACGATCCTACGGGTGCATGCGACGCGCCCGTAGGGCGTAGCCCCCAAGCTCTCGGACGATCTATAAGGTCGGTCGGGGGACCTGATTTGTCACTGTTCTTCGAAGTTAATCCTACAAGGGCACGCGAGCGCGCCCGTATGGCGTAGCCCCGAGCCCTCGGCCGATCTGTAGGGTCAGTCGAGGGTCTGACTCATCCTAGTGTTGTAATCGATCCTACGGGGGCGCACGAGCGCGCCCGTAGGGCGTAGCCTCTGAGCCCTCGAGCAATCCATAGGGTGGGTCAGGGGGTCTGAGTAAAAATTCCTGATTCAAATGCCCTTCGCTCTTGAACCATTCGGGTCGGTCAGGCAGGACATGGATTCCTTGACCATCGAAAATCGGGATCGGCTGCGCTCGTGGCCAAATTTATGGTAAGTGCCTAGAACGGGCTGGTTGGACCAGTTGTATGTTTGTGATCAGCACTTGCGCCTAGGATGGGCTAAGCGGATTGGCCGTATTCTGTGATCAGCGCTCGAGGGCAGGGGTCGGACCGAACGGTTCGAGGGCCTACCCACGACTACCCCTAAGTACAGGTTCGGTCCCGTCTAGCGCTAGTCAGGTAATTACTACGCCTGGCAGACACGCGCAGTCAGGCAAACGGCACTTTGACGGGCGGAGGTAACGAGTATTTGCCCCTGGCCCACCCGTCGGTGGGTAACAAAAATTGTCGATGTGAAGTTTCTCGTTCGGTCTGTCGGGCGCCCCGACGGGTGGCCACGTGGAGCGGGGTGAGTGGCTCTCGAAAGTTGAACCACCGCGGTCCGCACCCTTGCGTCACATCCATCTGGCACGGGCCTGGCGGTTACTGTGCCTAGCAGCTGTGCGTAGGCATGCTAATGTCATTTTGACCGGCAGGCGCAACGAGAGCTTCACGTCGGACCCACCCGTCGGTGGGTGGGGTACAAGAATTACGGGTGCCCGACGGTTGGCGTGCCCATCATGACTTGGGAGTAACTCCCTGTCGCTTTGTGGGATGGTGTCCCGGGAATCATGGGGACGGAACCGTCCGCCTCCCTCAGCTATAAAGGCCGCCGGGTGGGACTTTGAATCCCACTCTTGCCATTTTGCCTTTGCCTTCGTCCTCCTCGCGCTCTTGCTCTTCCCCGAGCTTTTGCTTCCTCTGATTTCGTTTGCTTCTCCATTCGTCGTCGCCGTTGTCATGGCCTCCGAGTGGAAGGCGTCCACCGTCTCCGGTGACATCTTGAGGGACCGCACAGAGAAGGGGTTCCACCAGAAGCAGGACATCATCAGCTGGAGGCTAGTAGCGCAGCAGCAGGTCCGGCCCCGCGTCGGAGGAGATCGTCTCCTTTCTCTCCTTCCACGACCGCGGGCTCAGGCTTCCGACTTGTCGATTCATCCGGCAGCTCCTCGCCTACTATCAGGTCCGCCTTCACCACCTCAACCCGAATGGGGTGCTCCACATCGTGCTCTTCATCACGCTCTGCGAGGATTCCTTGAGATCCCTCCAAACGCCATGTTGTGGAAGTACTTCTTCAACGCAACGCGGCTGGGCTGTGCGCGCAACAGCCAGCGCTAAGGATGCGCCAGCATCTGCCTCCGAAGCACGCGGTCAGGGAAGTATCTCGACGTCCCCCTGAAGAAATCGTTGAAGGGCTGGGACGACGAGTGGTTTTATGCCACCATTGTCGCCCCACATGTGCTAGGGTACCTCTACGAGACCACCACGACCGTCGACTCATGGACTTCCTCGTTGTCGGATGAGGAGGTGCAGGGGCTGACCCCATACCTTGCGCGAATCCGACAGCTCCAGGAGGCCGAGCTGTCGGCCGTCAAGGTGGCCGCTGTCTTCGTCGGTCATCGTGTGCTCCTGCTCCAACGGTGCAGGCGGGAGATGCACGAGTACACTGGTGCCCAAGATACCACACGCTTGGTGGTTGGGGAGGAGCTGTCGGATGACGACAGTGCGGGTCGCGTCGCCCGCGTGTTTGAAGGATACTAGAAGGCGGCCCTCACGAGAGGGCCGAAGCCCCGGTTCACATGTCCAGTAAGTTGATCTCTTATGCAGCCTCTGTTACTTCTAGCGTGATGATTACAGCCGTCGGTTAAGCTTGTTGTCTGTGTTGATTCAGACGGGCGAGTCCTCTTCGAGCGTCCCGCTAGCGGCTCCCTCCGATGCCCTTTCTCCTCCGGCGCCGATGTCTCCAGCGGCAGGTCGGCCTTCGACAGCCATCCGCATAGCGTCGGGCCAGACCCGAACGTCGAGATCATCGGCGACAGCTGCGGCTTCGAAGCCGGCTGGGGGCACCGGCACAGGAGGCTCCAAGAAGCGGTCACATGGGTGGTCCTCCAGTCGACCGAGGCAGGAGGGCTTGTCACGCAGGCCCTCAGCCGACGCGTGCGGAGGTGGCCGCCCTGACTGCGCAAGTGGCGGGAGATCCAGTCCTCGTGTCGTCGTCTGAGGACTTGGACGATGACTTGGATTTGGGGTCGGATACCGAGTCTGACCCGGTGCCTCGGTCCCCCCTGAAGAGGATCAGGCTCGACGGGTCGAGCGTCATCCCCGTTCCGCCCCCCGGTTGTTCACCCGGTTCTACCGTCCAAGAGGGTGGCGACAGCGGTGGTGTCCCAAGGCCCAAAGGCCATGCAATTTCCGCCGGCGGCGACCGGGGCCATTATGATCCACCGGTCGAAGGCGTAAGTACTTGCACTCGCACTATCTCTTTGCCGTTGTGAAGATTAGTCGAGTAGTGGGCTTACTTTGTTTATTTTTCGTAGGGTGACTGTTGCTCCTGCTGTCGCGGTGGGCGGCATACCGCAAAGCGACGGAGAGGGGTCGGACTCCACGACGGTGTCAGCAGCGGGTGCCTTGATTACCCTGTCATGTCTGAGTCCCCAACAGGAGGACCCACCGGCCGACGCGCCCGTGGTTGAAGAAGAAGTTGTGCAGCCCCGTTGGCCCCTACCGAGGGTCAGGGGACGGCGGCGGTTGCGGAAGACCCACAGCCTCCCCCCTCGGGCACAGATGCCGAGGGTCGGAAAGAGGCTACAGAGGAAGTGGTGGTTCCATCCCCCTTGGTTGTAGGAACTGAGGGGGATGATGACGTGGTGGTCATGGAGCCTGCGACGGCGGTCAGTGGAGGCGGCCAAGTGTCATCTCCGGCCGCCATGTCTACGGGGCTGGCGACGGCGGTCGGCAAAGAAGCGGCGGGGAAGACTGTCGCGACGACGACTGTCACGGCAGCGGCTGACGTTGGTGGCTCCGGGGCCTCGATCTCGGAGCAGCGGGTGGCATCAGACCCCCCCATCGGGTGAGGCGTCGGTGCAAGCCATGCGCCACTATGACACCCAGATGGGGGATGTCCTAGACATCATCCTCGAGGTCGGTGAGGGATTGAAGAAGCTCCTCGACAGGTTGGCCGTGGGCCGCAACATCTTTAACGATCCGGCTATGCTGGAATCGCGGTTAAGTTTCTAATAACTCGAAATTTTATCGGC
Organism: Zoysia matrella; assembly: GCA_001602295.1. Classification (NCBI taxonomy): domain Eukaryota; kingdom Viridiplantae; phylum Streptophyta; class Magnoliopsida; order Poales; family Poaceae; genus Zoysia; species Zoysia matrella. The sequence continues at coordinate 120,238 of BCLG01001027.1, read as the reverse complement.
ATTGACCTTTTTTATTTATGGTACTGAGGCACGTTTTTGCAGATGATTGTGCTCCAAACACTGGGTTAGTCTCTGTCTGACCTAGGGTTGCAGGCTGAGGTGAAGCCCCTCCGCAAGGAGCTAGACCGGGCTCGGGCCGGCCGAGAGATGTCGTCGGAGGATGCCTAACGGCTCCGCCGTGAGGTCAAGGCTGCGCAGGAGGAGACCAAGACTGCTCGGGAGGAGGCCTCAACGGCACGGCAGGACACCCGGGCTGCTCGAGCAAAGGTTCAAGCGGCTCGGGAGGAGAAGAAAAGTACGCCTCTGATCTTGCACAAGTGCAGTTCGCCGCTGTCCGTAAGTATCGCACTTCCGATCCTGCCCCCGACCTCCTTTCGTTAGAAATAGGAGGGTTGAAGTCGATTGCCTTGTCCAGAGCACAACCACCGGGCCGAGCGGGCAGAGGTGAAGGCGAAGGAGGTGGTGGAGCAGTGTGCTACCGCCGAGGCAAAGCTCGTCATTGCGGAGAACGAGGTTATGAAGCTCACTGTGGAGTTGGATGCCCTGCGTCTGTCTTCTGACAATGCTGTGACCCGCGTGCGGCAGGAGTGGAGGATGCGCAGACCACCACCAGCGTCGCCATAGAGGAGCGCTTTCCTTTGTAGATCGCGTTCGTTGAAGGGTCGACGTGGAATTGATTACTTTTTTTGCTTTGCCTTGCAGCCCCGACTGGCGCTCTTCGGGACATGATGGCGGACGTGCACCACATGTTCTAGAACATCTTCATCGGGGTTCAAGACGCCAACGTCTCGGCGGAGTACGCCTGGTATGTGATGGGGTACCTCCTCGGGCTGATCGCCGCCGCGCTGACCGGCGCCCTTCAAGATGGTGCAACGCTGGCCTTGGCGCAGGTGATGTCGCACTAGCCAGATGTCGAGCTTGCACGTGTCTACGAGGGCTTCCCTTCTGACACCCCGAAGGCGGAGATCAGGTAGCTGACGAAGGGTTTGCAGCCCCGGGCGGCAGACCTCTGCACCACCTTCTAGTCGAAGAACTTCGTGCGGGATAGGTTCGGCTTGATGCCGACACGACCCCAGGATCCTCTGCCGCCACCCCAAAACCCGTAGGTTTAGGTCTTCTTTTTTGTTTTCCTGTAATGACTTTTGGTGATGTACTCGGACATCTTTTGTAAGATATTAGTAGTAACGAATTCAGATCCAACCCTTAATCGTGCCGTGTAACTTTCTTAGCAACTTCACGTTTTTGTCACCCATTGGGCGTTGACCGAACGACCAGGTCGAGTATAGCCCGTAGGGTTGAGTATTGGACTCAATGCGGCCGTAGGGCGTCACCAACCCAGATTGTCAATCGTTAGCCACGAGGAAAGACTCAAACGCTAGTGCTTAGAATTTACTTCGCACGTCCGAGGGTCGCCCGCGCACTTGACGCGGGTCAGGAAGCGAAACTTCCCAAGAAACAAGGCTGGGGCCTGAGAACGAAAATGAGAGGTGTGGAGCCTGAAAACAACGAGGTCGGGTCGCAACGCTGTTCTTAGTTAAATCACGCCGACCTGAGGGAACTTTCGGAGTTGACCCAGAGCGGGTTGGGATTTAACTTCGAAGCTAGCATGAACCAGGCCGAAGCCTTAGAACGAGAACAAGGCATGGAGCCTGCGAACAAAAACGAAAGGCGCGGAGCCTGCAAAAAACAACAAGGATAGACCGCTACACTATTTTTAGTTAAGTCACGCCGACCCGAGAGAACTTTCGGAGTTCATGTCAGGGCAGGTTGGGATTTAACTTTGAAACTTGCACGAACCAGCTGTCGGGCGGGAGGCCTTAGGGCCTGCACTGCAGAACCCAGCAAACATATCGCAAGGCTCGGCGAAAATGTCACAGGGGACACTCAGATAGCCCCTGGCGGTGGGGGTCGGCCTTTCGGCCGCGCGCCGCCGACCAGAATGAAAAGAGACAAGATTTGCTCAAGAAACTTATCTAGTTTTATTATGCATAGAAACGACACAATTTTCAATGTTCCAAGCATTCTCGAGCTCTTCGCCGCTCTCGGTCACCAACTTGTAGGCGCCAGGCCTTAGAATTTGTTTGATTACAAAGGGCCGTTCCCAGGGAGGTGACAACTTGTGCTTTCCGGCCTTAGTTTGGGCTCTCTTCAAGACTAGGTCACCGACATTGAACGCCCAACCCTTGATCCGCCGAGCGTGTAGCTGATGAAGACTTTGCTGGTATTTAGCTGACCGCAGGATGGTACAGAGCATCTTGTCATGCCGCCTTCGATGATTCTTCATTGTAGGCTCGGACTCGCGGGGAATTGTAGTCGATGTCGGTCGGCAGAACGACTTCGGCGCCAAATGCCATGAAGAACGGGTGAAGCCCGTCGTCCGGTTGGGGGTCGTCCGCAAGCCCCAGAGCATGGAGGGGAGTTCATGGGCCCACCGACCGACCGCATTCTCAACGTAGTCGTAGATTCGGTGTTTAATCCCTTGGAGCACCATGCTGTTGGCGCGTTCGACCTGCCCGTTGGTTCTCGCATGGGCCACGGATGTGAAGTCGAGTCGGATGTGGTATTCCTCACAGAATTCTTGAAACTGCCAACCAATAAATTACGCACCATTGTCGGTGATGATGGAGTTCGGGACCCCAAAGCGGCAGATAATGTCGTAGAAGAATTCGACCGCTCGACCGACGCTGATAGAAGGCACCGGCTTGGCTTCAATCCATTTGGTGAACTTGTCCACGACGACGAAGAGGTGGGTGAAGCCCTCGGGCGCTTTTCGAAAGGGCCCGAGGATGTCGATGCCCCAAACCGTGAAGGGCCACGTGATCGGGATTGTTTGAAATTCTTGAGTCGGCAGGTGGGTCTGCTGGGCATAGTATTGGCACCCTCGGTAGGTGCGGACCAATTGCTCAGCATCGACGACTGCTGTAGGCCACTAGAATCCCTGGCAGAAGGCTTTTCCCACCAAGGTCCTCGGGGCAGCATGGTGTCCGCAAATTCCCAAATGAATGTCGTCGAGGATGTGCCGACCCTCCTCCCGGGGAATGTAGCGTTGAAGAACACCGCTCGTGCTTCGCTTGTACAACTCGTTGTCGATGATGGTGTAGGCTTTTGCTCGTCGATAGATGCGTCGGGCTTGTTAGTGTCGGTCGGGAGTGTGCCATCTTGGAGGAAGGCAAAAATGTCTTGGGACCAGTCAAGAACGATGGCCATCACCTTCGACTCAGGGGTGGTAGTCAGCTTGCCGACCGGGGCGTTGGGCGAGGGGTCGGCCTCGTCTTCTTTGATCTTGATGGTCGGCTCGCTGAGGACTTCTAAGAAGACGTCATCGGGTATGGGATCTCTGCCCGAGGCCATTTTGGCGAGGTAGTCGGCCACTTCATTGTCGCGGCATAGAATATGGTGGAGCTCGAGCCCGTCGAACTTGTCTTTGAGCGTGCGAACTTTTTGGCAATAAGCTTCCATCTTCGGATCACGACAGCTTGAGGCTTTCATGACTTGATTTACAACGTGCTCGAAGTTGCCCTTGACGTAGAGCCATCGGACGCCAAGAGTGATTGCCATTCGCAGACCGTGAAGAAGGGGTTCATATTCGGCGATGTTGTTTGAGGCACGGAATTGAATCTAGAGCTCGTAGCTAAACTTGTCGCCTTTCGGAGAGATGAGGACGATGCAAGCCCCCGAGCCTCGAAGCATGCAGGAGTTGTTGAAGAACATGGTCCAGTGCTCGAGGTCGACGGGGGTCGGCTCCCAGTGGGTCTCTGAACACCTTTGACATTCTTGACGGAGCCGAGATTCAGGATCGTGGCTATCTTCTTGGGATTTGCTTCAATGCCACACTCGGAGATGATGAACCCAAGCAGCTTGCCGAAGGGCACCGAAGACGCACTTCTCGGGGTTGAGCTTGACGCGGTACCGTCGAAGATTGGCGAAAGTCTCCTCCAGGTCGGTGATGAGGTCGTCTGTCTTCCGAGTCTTGATCACGATGTCGTTGGCGTAGACATCGAGGTTCCGACCCAGTTGGTCGTGGAAGTATTTCTGCATGTAGCGCTAATAGGTCGCGCCGGCGTTCTTAAGCCCGAAAGGAGTGTGACATAGCAAAAAGAGCCGAACAGAGTAATGAAGGACGTGGCGGGCTGGTCAGAACCTCACATAGAAATCTGATGGTACCTGGAGTACGCATCAAGAAAACTAAAGGTCTCGCAGCCAGCGGTGGAATCAACCACTGTTCTTTGCGCGGCAAAGGAAACGGATCCTTCGGCTATGCCTTGTTGAGATTCGTATAATCAACGCACATCCTCTATTTACCATTCTTTTTTTTTTACCATTACAGGGTTCGCTAGCCACTCGGGGTGGTAGACCTCATGAATGAACTTAGCATCGAGCAGCTTAGTAATTTCTTCCCCTATCGCCTTCTTTTTCTCATCATTGAAGCGTCGAATGTAACGACCGGGTTTTCTTACTTTTTGATAAGACCCGATCTCACGAGCTTTCGCCAATCCCAGGAGGTTGGGAAGCACGTTTATCACAAGTGAACAATCAAGAAACTAGAACAGAGTGAGTAAACAAGGATTAGATAAATTAAGTCAACGAGATCATCCTTCAAACTTATTGAACATCTCATGGCGAAATGATACTACTGATAATCCAAGAACTGAAACAGCAGCGGGAACAACAAGCAGGAGCAAGCACAAAGACAAACCTCTTCCTCCACAGGCAACTCGAGTGCAGGAGCGAACCACAAAACACAACTAGGAAGCTGACGAGAACAATCTTCTAGCTGATCTTTGAAAAAGATGGGCGTGAAAAGCCGTGAGTACGTGAATACTCAACAAACCGCGCACTACCTACCAACAATGTATGCATGCAAAGGATAGTTTCAAGGATGAAAGTTGGCTCAAGTTCTAAATGCAAGTTCAAAACATTTTATTTGAAAGATGCAAGAAGTTTTATTTTTTAAAAAAAGTCCAATTTTATTATCTTGCCCCGTAGGGATCTCCGTTATCCCGAAAGGGGGTTAATTTTAAATGCCGGTGTAATCTCCACACCCGACCACAGCTCAAAGGCCGAAGTCCAAAATATTTCAAAATAGAGATAGAGGGAAGAAAACAAAGCAACTCAACGAGGAGCACAACTCAGAGGATGTCCTTCCAAAAGGACGTGGCAATGTACATTGACTGTAACTCTTCAGAGTTTATGCACCTGGCCACATGAGAAGTGCCGCTGGGAACCACCGCCATGGTCCCAATAGACAAACAAGACCCATCCACAACCTTAACTGGCGTTACCTATCCTCCAAGATGGGATCCCAGTCACCTACGCTGCCAGGTCCTAGAGCTGTGAGGAGCCTACCACTGATCAGGTGGGGTATCTCGATCTCATGTGGGGAGTCGTAACTCTATACCACACTAACACATCACCGTCAACCCAAGGGTAAACAAACAGTCTCAGCAAGCTTCAAGATCAAGCTTCTGCCCATACAGGTGTGCATGGTTGTCGACTGAGCATACAAGGCTCAAAGGACTCGGTCCTTAATTGCCGGGGCAGACTATCTCTCCAACCTCAATTCCAACAACCAGCAAGCTCTCCGAAGGCCCAAGGCCAGAACCTCAAGTGTACCCTCAACGGGTACGCCTATAGGGACTTTTCAAGAGCCCCCCAGCACTTCAAACTCCTGCCTGTCCTCGCTAAATAGTATGTATAGAGTTATTTGCAAAGCACACACATTTGAATCATAGTTCGAAAGCTTTTAACACAAATTTCATTTTATAGTGATAAGATGTGAAGTATAGTAAATAAATGCAACTAAGCATGGCTAAGCATAAAAGTAAAGCAATAGTACTAAAGCAGTCTTAGGGCTCATAATATGTGGAATGATAAATAGACACAACTTGGAAATGTTGCTAGCATATTTTAAAACAGTTGGCATGCAAATTATGGTTTCAAACAAAACATGCAGTTTAAAAACTAGAATCAAAGTTTGGTTAAGGAGCGTGGCTTGCCTTGTGAGTCGAGATCCCATTCGAAATCTAGGTCCTCATGCAGAATGGTCTTCAAGAACTCAGCAACATCTCTAGCTGGACAAATGGCACGAAAAATGGGTAAGAAACTTAAGAGAACCACTCAACAACTATTAGAAAGGACTACTAACTGATACAAGGATCAAGCAAGAACTGGCTCCAAGACACGATCTCCCGATCTGTCGTGGTGGAAGACACAGACTGGACCAAACGCGTGAGATTGGGGGTCCGAATACGTGTCCAAGGCTCCGGTCACACGTTTGCTTGAACAGGAAAGAACTAAGGCTCAGACACGGTCATAGCCACGTGACCACGAGCTGGGTCACCACTGGACTATGGACACGTGTCCAAGGGCTTGGACACGGTGCCTGCCACGTGACCCACGGAATGGTCATTGGCTGCACGACTAGAGAACGAACTAGGGTTGGACACAGTCACGGCCGTGTGACCCAGAGCTGGATCACAGCTAGACCTCAAGCACATGTCCGAGGGCTTGGACACGGTGCCAGTTGCGTGACCCGAAGCATGGTCACAGCCCGCCCGATAGCCGACAAAACAGAGCTCGGAAACAGACGAACCTGTTTACCACGACCTAAAACTAGGCCGATTGCTGCCGCACCAACCAAACACCCACAGATCACCAGACAACGACAAAACTAGGGTCGGGACACAGCTGAACCCGTGTGTCCCAGACCCAAAACTGGCTCGATCACAGCAGAACACAGTTCAGCCGGCAGAGCATGATCTGGGGCCTGGACACAACTGAACTGGCGTGTCCCTGTCCCAAAACTGAATCGGATTCCACAGCTCAACAGATCAGTCCACGAGAGACGATTTGGAGCTTGGACACAGCTAATTCAACGTGTCTTTGCCCGAAAACCAAACTAGACACTACACGAGCTGCGGATCAACCTAACCAACGGGAAAGGAAACAAAAGGAAAGAAGTGCTCACCAAAACTTGAGCCAAGTTTGAAGCAAGACCACAAGGATGATGACCAAAGGGGAAAGCGGCGCCGAAACTCGACATGACCGAATGAGCCCAAACTTGGGTTCAGTCATGGCGTGACCTTGGCCTGAAAGCGGAACGATCCCTGCACACAACGGTAAACTTAGACTTCGGCACCAACTCGTAGGCACGACTTGCGAACTTTGCTAAGTGACCGAAAAGGTGCAGGGACAAGAGAACAGAGCTCACCACGGCTTGGTCCAACGAAGAGCCGACAACATCGATGGCATGAAAAACTCTCCGATGAGACAATCGATGAGTTGACCCCCAGGAACGACGGTGCAGCCGGTTGAACCTGCACTCGAAGTGATGGCTCAATGCAAAACCGACAAAGGAAGAAGACGGAGAAGTCAACACTCACAGATCGAAATGAAACAACAGGAAACTGAACAGAGAAACAGAGATGCTCACCGAGACTTAAGCAAGAGCTGAAGAGAAGCTGTGGGAATACAAGCCTAGGTGAAGACGACGTAGCTCAGATCATGGGCGCCCACACACGAAGATGGCAGCGATCCATGGATCTGAAAACCAACGTCAACCAATGCCTTATTTCCAACACAGCAGACCAACAGGACACGAAAAATGAAGGCGAAACATGGTCTCACCAAGGAAACGACAGCGGTGGTGACAACGACGACGGTGGCAGTGCCACCTCGTCGATTGCACCTCCTATCTCCGGAGACAACCATCGGTTGTGCGGCAGCTTGGCAACCAAGATGTGTTCACGCTCCGACGATTTGGTCTTCTTGGTACAAATTGAATTCAAGGTTCAACCAACGGAAACAAAACCACGGAAACGACAGGAATGAAGGAAGCTCACCGAAAGACATCCGAGCAAACGGGGAGAACCAGCATCGATGTGGACCCCAACACCCTACAAGGTGTTCTGGCCACATCCTAGGTGCTCGCCCCTACTGCTCTGAAGCTCCGGCATCACTGAAGCGATCACCAACTGCCCAACAGTCACGCAACAAGGAACAATCAACAAACACAACGGGACAGTAGTGATCCCAGAAACAAACATACAAGGAATAAACAGAAAATGATGATGTGTTATGCTCACCCACCAAAAGGGCTCGGCCAACACGAGGAACTCGACGACGGCATCAGCAGAACTCCTCCGGCCTTCCTTTACCTAAACGAAACTGGATGAGATCAGCACCATAAGAGACGACGCACAGAAAGGAAGAGAGCTCACCGAGGACCTGAAACGGCGACGTCGGGACGGAGCGGCTTGAGTGACGTGGACGAGCAAAACGGACGAGACGATGAGGACAACGACGGGATCGGTTCGGAGACACGGCACCACGAGACGAGCTGGGGAAGCAATCAGCACGGCTCGACGAGGACGGCACCGGACGGCGCAAAGTCGAGGACGAGCAGCGCATGAACAAAGCTGGACGGAGACGTCGCAGAATGGGTTGGCGCAGGGACGAGGCGGGGCTTGATGAGCAGATCGGAGACGGCTCGAACGGAGCAGGTCGAAGAGGCGAGCGACGCGGCGCAAACCAATTAGGCAGATGATGACGAACAGAGACGACGAGGGCACCGGGACAGGTTCAGCGCATTTTGGACGACGACGCGGACGGCGGAGATTACCGAGGTGCAAGACGAGCACGGTCAGGGACGGCATTAACGCAGACACCGCTCGCTTGCTCCGCGCAGGATGGAGACAGCACGCATCGGGGCGTCGACAGGCGACGAGGATGACGAGCTGCCACGCAGGGTCAACGGAGGACAGAGATGGTGGCGAGGCTGGGCGCTGACGAGGACTCGTGGGACGGGGACAGCATGCTCGACGGGGTCGACGGGGTTCCACGCGCAAAACGAGGAACGACAATGTAGACAGGATCGGGCGCAGGATTGACATGTAGCTCGGGACAGGGGTCAACGGACGGCGCGAGACGAGTGACGAGGACGGGGAAGGGGGTGCACAGAGGCGAGCAGGACAGCATGCGGAGGCCACACGGGA